>JBCNYG010000015.1:17075382-17099525 GCA_039654305.1 Porochilus rendahli | reverse complement strand
CAGCCGATTAGCCTACTGTGCATGTTTTTGGACCGTGGGAGGAAACCGGAGTACCCGGAGGAAACCCACGCAAGCACAGGGAGAACATGCAAACTTAATGGTAAAAATATAATATAATACAAAACATTCAAATGGAAGCAGTAATAACATAGAAAACCAGCAATACAGTGCAGAAGAGGTCATTCTAGAAACATAATTAAAGGGAATATGTCTGTCGGAAAAAGTGTGTTTTAATGCAGGACTTGAAGACGGTGGGTGAATTAGACTGTTTGATGCCCTATGGCACGGGGTTACGGGGGGAGGGTGAGCTGTATAGTCTAGGATTACCCGAGAGTGTGGCTAGCTGTGTTCAATAAAGGAGCTTAGTGAGATATACAGGGGCGAGGGTACTGATGGCCTTAAAGGGGAGAAGCTAGATTTTTTAGATGATGCAGAATTTGATGGGAAGCCAATGGAGTTGCTGAAGGACAGGTTTAATATGACTAAAGGAGGGCGTTTTGGAAATGATTAGAGCGGTAGACTACTAAACCAATTGCAGTTTATGGATGGATTTGTCAGATAAACCAAAAAGTAGGAAGGTGTAGTGATCCAGGCGGGATGTGACCAGGGTATGGACCAGATTAGCGGTGCTGTTAATCTGTAGTAGAAGTCACGCGCAAGATGTTAAGTGAATAGAAATAGTCTGAGCGAGTGACGTTACATGAGACTGGAACGATAGATAGCTGTCCAGGATCACACCCAGACTGAACCTGGGGGGGCGGGGTTATTGATCTTAGACATGGTGGCTTTGGTGCCAATTAGAAGGAGAACAGTTTTGTCACTGTTACGTTGTTACGTTATTGTAGGTGAATCAGGATCTGACTTCCTGTAGACAATCGGAGAGGGAGGTGGGGGTAGGTTTGGTGGACAGATAGAGACCGGTCCAACGGTGTGTCAGATAGTCCAATGGCTGCTAGTCTGTCAATGAGGATGGTGTGGGAATTCGTATCGAAGGCCACACTCAGGTCAAGGAGGACGAGGAAGGGGAGAAACAGCCGCCATGAGGAGGTCGTTGGTAATTTTGACAAGTGTTGTTTGTGCTGCGAGCACAACAACCGGATTCCATTCACCACTGAGCCACACGTATGTATGTATGTATGTATGTATTGGCTGTATGTGTAATGTCCTGCGATGGCCTGGCGAGCTGTTCAGGGTGTACCCTGCCTTCACCCAGTGTTGGCTCCAGCCCCCCTGCGACCCTATAGTTTAAGTGAGCGGTTAGTAATTTTGTATTCCTCACCTGTGGGGTTGGAGATGCTGGCGTCTGTACTTCGCTTTTTGGTCAACAGAGGCGAACAAGTGGGCAACAAACGTTCATCATTTGAAGAGAAGCTTGACTGAGATTTCCTTTTATACGACAGTTCCACGTTCTCCCTTCTAACACTGGAGGTTCCAGAAGAAGCCCCCATCATACACCCTTGCTCATCTCCAAGCCTTCTAGATTGACTCTTAACTCGTCGACTACAGAGTTGTTCTTTACGAACAGCGTTTTTCTGTGACATTCCCGTGTGGTCAGTACTCACTGAGTGAACCTCCAGGGTCTGCGTCTCAGCTCGCGAGCTCCGACCACCAAGCAACTCAGTTTGAGACACCGCCGCACAGACGAGTCTGGACGGCTGAGGTTTGTTCAGTAGTCTGTTCTTGCTCTGGATTCCTGTGTAGCCAGTCTTTAGCGCTAGACTGTCAATGCGGCTCTTGAGGACAGGGTTTGGAAGTGGTTTAGAGTCTTTCGTAAAAGGAACACCAGTGAAGGGGTCGTTAGGCATCCGTCCCCAAACAGCTTCCTGTTTCTGGTACTCCTCCAAGGTGTTGTTATCCACAACCATCCCGCTAGGTAGGATCATGGGCAGAACCATAAGCTCCTGGGTCAAAGGGTCCAGAAAATCCTCCGGTATAGCCGTTTCTGAGGAAGAACTATCTGGCCTGGGAGACATGACTGAGGTAGAAACTGGTGCAGTGATCGAAAAACTAGAAACATTCGGTTGCAGGCTGTCAAAATGAGCCTTCTGAAATTGTTCCCGTTCTAAAATTGAACAGCAGCAAGCAGGAACACCCCACACCGCCAATGACTTGATTCCCAGCACCGAAGAAGCCCCACCATAGGGGAGAGTGATACGAAGTTGGGCCACCGAGCCGAGGGACTGAGATCCCCGGCTCCAGAGCTCCTGCTGCTTTGCATGTGCAGGAGGGTCAGGTGGGCACTCAGGGAAGGGTGCTCGGAATCGGAAAGTTGGATGCTTAAAACACGTGAGCACTTCCTTGCTCAGTTCACAACATCCCACAAGCTTAAACTGTCCCCTCCCATTGTCATTTTCTGAGGGTCCTGCAGGTTTTATCTCAGGGCAGGTTAAAATCTCAACCTTCCTCGACACATTACCACAGGGAAAAAGTTCAACATCCACACGGTATAACTCGACCCTCACGTGAAAGTGCAGGGTTACATGTAGCGGAGGGCGGAGGAAATACTCCAGCCGACAACCTCGCCGCAAAGCCGCTCGGTCATCAGAGAGAAGATTGGAAACTTCGTAGCCATCTGCACATAACTGTAAAGAGAGAAGAAAGAGTGATTCTGGGACAGCCATCTGACGTACGTATGCTAAAAAAGAACACACGGCTACTTTTTCATGATCAAAGAAAAGCAGTAAGTTGAATATAAACTTCCCTTATTTACAAAAATGCTTTAGAAATAATGTTACCATAAATGTCTTTAAATTACGTAGATAGATGGACAAGTAAAGGAGTGCAAAGCATTGATGTAAACACAGCTTTACATTGCTTTTAAAAAAATAACACTCTACTCACACATACATTCTCTCTCTCTCTCTCTCTCTTTCTCTGTATGTGTGTGTATGTGCCTCTCACGTACACAGATGACATGTTCTTATAAATGCATCATCTTATCATGAAAAAAACCCCAAATATTTTTAAAAACTTGATTTCTCCCTGTTGGATTGGGGTGAAATTTGGTGTCGGTGAGATATTGCTGCTCCTCTGTGCTGCTTCCATTAAGAAGGAAGCCGATTGCTCGCTCGCTTTCTTCTGTAACACCTGAGTTCAGAGTTTTCCACTTTCTACGAATATCTGCTGCACTGCCAAGTTATCGCATGTACACAAAACCTTTCTGCTCATGTGGCCTTGTTACTGTTATTGTAAATAGATACAGAGCCAAAAAAAGATGTAGAACAGGTGAAAAAGAGATACTAAACTTGTGAGCTGCGGTGGTTATACCAGGAAGCCTTTATATTCATCCAAAATGAATTTCCATAATGAAAGATAAAACACACTGGACATTCAACTTTAAAGGTACCATTCGGTTCTCATGTCTATTAAATAAATATGAAATACAATGGTATCTCTGGGAAATAAAATGGAATCGACCACAATTTCTTTCTACACCATTTGTTTACTCCTGTATGCAAGTAATACCGACTCCAGCAATGGGCAACTAGGGCAGTATGGACTCAATGGTTAAGGCTCTCGGTTACTGATCAGAAGGTTGGGGGTTCAAGCCTCAGTCTCACCAATCTGCCATTGTTACACCATTGAGCAAGGACCTTAAACCTTCATCTGCTTAGTTGAACAAATGAGAAAAAATGTAAGTCGCTCTGGATAAGGGTGTCAGCCAAATGCCGTAAATGTAAATATTAGCAAACTGCACTGAGTGAGAGTGCATAACTCTCGATCTCTGACTTTTCCACTTTGTACGAACCGGTGTTGAACTGCCAAGTTATCATGCGCTCACAAGATCGTTCCTCTGGGCACACGGCCTTGACATTGACATTGTGAACAAAAACAGAACCAAAACAGGTGAAAAAGAGATATCAAACCCACAAGCTGTAATGGTTTCACCAGAAAACCTCTGTATTCATCCAGAATGAACTGATAATGGAAAATAAAACAAATGGGACCTTCACTATTGAGTGCACTGTTAAGGGCAGGTTGTTTAGAGTGGATTATAAAGAGTCCGAGTATCTCTGCGGTAGCTTCAGGTCAGTAGATGTGGATTTGTTTTCCTGAGGGATGTTAGTGTGAAGTTTTAACCCACCTTATTGCAGTGAGCAGTGGTTTTAAAGTGTGGCAGGCAGAGGTTGACCACCATGTTCACCCCATCCAGGAGCTACAACATGCAAAATAAAAGTCACTGAGGTGAAACAAAAAAACAAATATTTTTAGAAATGATCCATAAAATAAAAGCACAAAACAGAAATAACTTACTTAGACCATTTTCGTTGCTACACAAACATGTTTAAGAGCAATGACTCATACAAACAGTATGAAATGATGGGGGAAGGAGGAGGACTCTGTTTATGTAGATACCGTCTAAGCAGTGGAAACATTAAAGAAATACGATAACACTGAACAGAAAACATTATATATATATAAAAACAAAAACAATAATTTAATCACATCAACAGCCAGAATATTATGATTCTCGTACATCCACGGGTATTTTCACCACACTTTCTCCGGAGAAAAAGTTAAACCAGACTAAAATAAAAGCAAAATAAAAATCCCAAACCTATTCATCCCTCTTTTTCTTTGTGAGGTTTGTGGCGTTTGCGAGACACAAAATAGTGCAACAGCGCCACCTTCCGGTACGGAGTACAGATCCGGATATTTTTATTATTACTTCATCTACCTGGCCTGGCCAACCCGCGGCTCGCGAGCCTCATGCGGCTCTTTAACTAGTTTCACGCGGCTCTTCAGGAGCTGTCACATGACATGCGTCAAACAATGCTTGGCTGGCGCTGTCATTCACTCCCCCTACAGCTAGATGGCACACTGACCATGTATGCCTGTTTGAGTGACGTCAAACGAGCGACGAGAGAATCTTTGGTGTGACATCATTTGTGTTGTAAACAATTTCCGTCAAGTTGCCTCTTGAAATGGCAGGGAAAAAAGCACAGCCAAACGAAAATAAGAAGAAGAACACAGGACGTTTTTGCCAGAGTGGGAGAGTTTATTTTTGTTAAACGTAATGGCAAGCCGATCTGCCTTATATGTCTCGCAGCATTAGCGCATTTCAAAGCTTCAAATCTCCAGCGTCACTTCAGCTCACTCTACCCTAACATCCAACAGGAATTTCCAAAAGGGACTGAACTTCGCAAGAACAAGTTGGTCGCTTTGAAAAGCCAGGCAGAAAAGCAGATGCAGTTTTTCCAAAGATTTACGAAACACTCGGAGACCGTAACGCTTGCCTCATATCAGCTTGCTTGGAACATAGCACGGGCTAAAAAGTATGATGTGGCTCTTTGCAGTAACACAGACAAAAAATTGGCTCTTAGTCTCTGACTAGTTGGCCACCCCTGGTCTAGAGCATCCCTTGGCAGATCCAGAACTCACTGAATTATACATCCCATCCAGACTTGGAACTCCCCAGGAGGGGGTTAACTTCTTACACCTGGTGCCTCTGTGGCCCGACCATGGACAAACGGAAAAATGATTGAATGGATGAGTGGCTGGATGGACTTTTGGTGTATATATGGTGTGTCCCGTCCCGTCCCGTCCCATCCCGTAACCCACCTACATATAATCACTAATTAAACAAGCTTGCTCAAAAGCAAATGGTACGTAAGAACATTCCTGTTTCTGCCTTGGTCTTGAGTCTGCCTCTATCATTTAAACTTATCCTGCACTCGGTCTTGACTCGGTCCTAGTCCTGGTCTAGGGCATGCCTTGGCGTTGACAAAGGTGGTGTTCACTACAGCCCTGCATCACACGCATGTGCGTTTTGAACAACTTGTTCCAGATTTTAGTCAATTTACACTAGATTTTATAATGTGGTTGACACACTATAGCGACAACAGCATTAATGAGCTCAGACAGCATTCCAATTCTTCTTAGAGGGTTTCAGTGGGGTTGAATTCTGGCCTCTGTGCGGGTCACTCGAGTTCTTCCCCACCAATTTTGGCAAATCACGTCTTCGTGGACTCTGCTTTGTGCACAGTAGAATCGCAATACTAGAACATGTTTGGGCCTTTTAGTTCCACTGAAGAGAATTGCAACACTCCAGCATACAACCCGCTTCCTATACAATTCAGAGCTTCAGACTTTAACTCAAACCAAACAGTTTATGGAAAACCCACATATGGGTAAAATGGTCAGATGCCTGCAAACTATTGGCCATATAGTGCATATTAATAAAACATGGTCTTAAACCATAATAAATGTCAACTAAATCAATAACATGCAAAGCCACAGAGTTAATCAGGATTCTAACACTCATAAGCTGGCACAAACAGTGCTGTGGGCTGCTCACCATGGCTGCTCCTCTGCCAGTCTGGTGGCTGCCCAACCAGGGCATATTAATTGGGGTGCCTGGGCTGCTGTGAGTGTAGGGTGTTGTGCCATGCAAAGCGGTGAAATCATCCCGGGTCTGGACTACAAGGAAGTCGTCACCTCTGAAACACAGCCAACGCATGTCCAAATAAGAACAGAACAGAACGCGGTGCGTAGTCGAAAGAATATAAAAACAAAGCAACCAGATTAAACATCAGATAATTATGAGATCTAAACACAATTTCCTTTTGTGTCTGCCCGGCGAATGGAGTGGAAATAAGCTACACTGACGTCGGGTTATTCATTTACACAACATGGTATATGCCTTGTTAGAAATATGACAGACGGTTGTACAGAATTCCTGCTGTGGGACTCCACGAAAATGGTCACACTGACTGTTTTCCTGAATCTAAAAGTTATCTACTCAGTCTGAAATCGCTCACTCGTTCACTACTCCCTAGTCACTATTTAGGGAATTAAATACAGAGGACTATATAGTCAGATCAACATTGATGTGTTTAAATGCTTTTAGAGACTACACCTGTGCGCTGTGAATGATGGACGTAATGACGTCGCACAGTTATATGTCACAGGTCAATGTCAGCTGAGCTGGAGGACCATCCATAAAAAACGCTGCTGACGCTTTAGATAAGATCAGATTCGAGGCTCTTTCAATGCATTGTAATTTTATTATATTTATTTCCACATTTAGTGACTTCACGTTATAACTCCTTAATTTATGTCACGTCTGTCATGTAGAACGCGATGCATGACGGTATATACTGCTTGGTTAGTGTCCATCGAGTGCACAACGTAGCGTATAATACTTCTCACGACAAACTTGGACACCGCTACAAAATGTAAAATGCACTATATGGTGAGCAGTGAGCGATTTCAGACACAAGGATTCATTAGAGTACAGTAGCCAGTATTACTTCACTTCCATCTCTGCATCATCATCGATCCATGTTAATATCTGAGTGGCCAGGATGGAGGACACGTCCAGCTCCTGGATGTCGTGGGTGGATGCAATTACTAAGCAGTTGCGATTGGCCTGCAAAAGCATAAGAGGTTTTATTACACATTTATTATAAAGTAAAACCAGAACTTTAATAAATGATATTAATAATAATAATAGCCGGTGCATCTCTCCCACAGCTCTGCACCTTGTTAATGGCGAAGGCAGTAATGATATCAGATTCTTTGTGGATGATCCGTGCTTTGCCTCCAGGGTAACCCAGATCTGCCTCAATCTGTATCGAACAGAGTCAACATTTAAGTCTGAATGGTCCAATAGCAATCGACGTATTTTTCCCCTCCAAGTTATAATATATTACATATTATGGAGAATGGCTGACGTTATGTCAATAACTACTACCTTATGTAACTCAAAGGACAAGAGAAATTGTGAATCAGTGCAGCTCCTAGAACAGGCATCACATTCCTACAGCACGAGTGTACATTTCAATAATAAAACTGTTCCGCTATGAATACAGTCGCGATGGCGTAGTGCTTAGCACGTCTGCCTGACAGCAAGAAGGTCCTGGGTTTGAGTCCTGGGCTTGGGGATTTCTGTGTGGAGTGTTCGTGTTCGCCTTGTGCTTGCGTGGGTTTCCTTTGGGTAATCCAGTTTTCTCCTAATTGGCTGTTCCACATTCCCCCTTGGTATATGTGTGTGTGTGTGTGTGTGTGCGCGTGTGTTGCCCTGCGATAGACTGGTGAGCTGTTCAGGGTATACCCCGCCTACACCCATTGCCGGCTGAGATATGCTCCAGCCTCCCTGCGACCCATGTAGGACTAAGTGGTTTGGCAAATAAGTGATGAGTGAGTGGGTGATGTAATAATTTAGTTTTCTTGATATTTACAATAAGGTTGATACACTGCACCTCAAGACAATCATGGTGACAGAGGTAAAACCATAAGGTGCTTCATTAAATGTAAAGCTTGAATACATGACAAATTCACATGCACCACAAACCTTAAAAAACACTTCAAATAATATAACAAGCAGTACCTGATTGAGACCAGGCTCCTCCGTCCCTGAATACCTCATGCTGTCAGTGCACTCCTCAACTGACTTAACAGTTCAAAACAGTCACAAAACATCAGACGAAGAAGTGAAATAAAAACATGCAAGTCAACAGCTCACGTCAAAAATATGCATACAATTCAAGTGTTAATTTAAAAAATGCACACAAGCACCAACAAATTACATCACAAAGTGAAGTGAAAAAAGACAAAAAAGAAGTCAGAAGGCAAAACCACTACACAACACAACCGACAGTAAAGGAACAAAACTCCAAACATGTACGGACCTTTTCTTTAAATTTATATGTAGTCTAAAAACCATTTAAATATCACTACTGCGCTGAAATCGAAGGAGGTAGCTTTCACGGTGAAGGTCACGCGAGAAATAAAGTGCACCCACTTTCGAGTGTGTGGTTTCAGGTATCAAGATAGAATAAAAATCATATGGTCCTTGAACGTAATGTAAAACTACACCCAACAGATTCCACCATGTCATTATTTATTTATTAAACAGCAAATTAAGCCAAAATGCAGAAGCCTGCATGCAGAATAAAGTACACACTGATTCAATCAATCGTTTATAAAATCACAATTAACAGCAATAACTTCAAGTAATGTATGATTTTTTTCAGTCTCTCACATCACTGTGGAGGAATTTTGGCCAAATCAATAATGTTCGAGGATATTTGTATGTGCACAACTCTCTCACAGCATCTCGACGGGGTTGAGGTGTGGACTTTAACTTTTTCAGCCATTTTGTTGTAGATTTCCTGGTGTGCTGTTGCATGACCCGAGATTTAGCTTCTGGACAGACGGCTTCACATATTACTCTAGAATACTTTGGTATAGATTGGATTTTATGGTCAGCTCTATAACTGAATGGCGCCCAGGCCCTGTGGCTGCAAAACAAGCCCTTCACCACCATGCTTGATGGTTGGTATGAGGTGTTTTTTTTTTTTTGCTGACGTGCGGGGATATGTTTTGGTTTCACCAAACGTGGAGCTGTGCGTTATGGCCAAACATCTCCACTTGGATCACGTTTGTCCAAGGGACAGTGTTACAGAAGAGTTGTGGTTTTGTCAAATGCAACAAACTTAAGCAATGAAAAAAGCGAGAAAAAAGAGAAAGAAATGGAGAAAAAAGCTTTCACCTAACAACCCCATCAAACAAGTCATACTTGCTCTGTCTTTTTCCAATTGTACCATCATGAACTTTAACAGTCTACATTTCTACCTGAGGTCCCTAGATTGTAGCTTTTTTTTGGGGGGCAATATTCCCAGAGCATTGCACGGGCTGACCTCAGGGTGAATTTGCTGGGATGTTCAACCCTGGGAAGATTAAAAACTGTATTGAATGCTTTCCATCAGTAAATAATGTTCCTCACTGTAGAACGCTGGACTTTATATTTATTTGTTCAAGAGCCTTATAACCCATCCCAAACAAGTGGGCAGCAACCACTGCTCCTCTGAAGCCATTAATCATGTCTTTCCTTCTTGGCGTTGTGTTAACACACATGAATGTTCCATAAATCGGTCACACGTGCTGATAAGTTAATCCAGTGCATTTTATCAGCAACACCTAACATGAGGTTGTGCATAATATTTCCACACAGGGATTCTGAACTCTGGCTTAACGCTTGTTAAATAAATAATGACAGTGAAGTATGTCATGAGTTGTCGGTCATCTGAGGCTGTCTTGACCTAATTAAAAGACCTGGTAAGGACCAGATAATTTTTTTTACATCCTAAGTAAAACCACAGAATTAAAAAGGGTGTACTTTGTTTTCCACAGGACTTTATATACTACAATTACTCGTGATATACTTATGACAGCACAAATCAGAAAAGCATGCAAATAAATGTGTACCTCTGCCTGGTCCCGCTTTTTGGTAAAGATGTTCCGGATAAAAGTCTCTTGTACCTCTTCCTGTTTTACCAGATATAGCCACAGTCTCTTTACAGAAAGTGCCGAACGATGTCGAGACCTAGGTGATTATATAGTGTGAATATAGTAAACCTAATTTTCAAACCACGTCATTATTCTTGCCAAATTAGCCAGACTTTTAGGCATTTCATTCACCGGTATATAAAATCAACACATTATTTTAATCACACTCCAGAATGTTGACCATATGAAGAGACCAATATAAAATACAGAACGCCCCTTTTACGGCTTACCTAAACGGTGTGTTAGAGGGCTCGAATAACGCCTTGTGTCTGAGGAGAGCTGGCCCCGAAGCCATGGTCCCATCAACCGGGTGTGTGGAGATGTATTTGGAAGGAGGGCCACCGAAAATCTCCAGTCTCTTGAGTAACACCTGTTCCCAACGCTGTAGGGTTTTTATCACTGAGTGGCACAGTGGGGAGCATACAGGTAGATCTAAAACATACACACGTATACAGAATGAGCTTACAAAGGCATATGACAACAGCAACTACAACAAACAAGTACACAGCAAAGAATAAAACTTGTGCCTTGAGGTTCAACATGCAAACTCAAAGGTGGTCATGCAACACGTCTAGGGCAGTAATGACTTAGGATTGAATATTTTGATGGTCAGGGGTACAAGCCCAAGCACTTCAGTGCTGCCACTATTGGGCCCTTGAGCATGGCCCTTAAGCCTATGTGACCCTAATCCTAAAAAGCTTCAGTCGAGCAACTGGACTTCTTTTTGTGGTTTTTAAAGACGTTTCACTTTCAATCCAAAAATCTTGTCAGTTAGAAATCCTTGGTTTAATGTTTTTTCCTTCTTCCAAAGACCAACATTAAACATTAAAAGTGTTTCGCACTTGACTTGAGAGTTTTTGCTCAGCCTATAATAGGCTGGAACTTTCCACCAGAATTTGTAACTGACGAAGCGTTTCGACTTGAAAGCAAAACGTCTTCAAAAACAACAAAAAGACGTCCAGTTGCCTCGACTCAAGCTTTTTAGGATTACCATGACCTGGATGACTGAGAATCTACACCAACGTATCTGCCCCAAAAACAGACTGATCACTATGGGGCGTTTACATTAGCTGCAGGGCGCCAATAAACTAATATAGAGTCTCACAACAAAATTAACAATAAATTACGTAAAGCATGCAGAAGCAGTGATGGAGAAGCTTTCATCCAGTGTTTATTTAATATTATTATTTTTAATATTATTTTAAGTAGCAAATGACCAAAAAAACCCAATAGTGTCTTTACTGAATAAGGCTTTACTTCTTACCCAAGAGATCATAGCCAGCCATGGGATAAAATGATTTCAAGTTGACCAGCACCAGCTGCACCATGGCTACACGCATCAAACACCAGCTAAAGACAGAGGAGTTTAGGTTTTATTACGCCAACACAAAAACACAGCGTCATCAGAAAAAAAACCTGGTGTACAATTGCCCCACATGCCTGTAGGAGTTGTTGTTGGAATGTTCCTGAAGAGGAGAATTGGGATCAAACACATCCCTAAAACTTTCTTCTTCTTCTTCTTCATCTTCCTCGTCACTCCCCTGGCTTTCCTCGGAATCATATTCATCTTGACTTACAGACGGAGGGAGGAAAGGCTGGGGGAGTCACACGAATGTGGAATGTGTCAGGCTTAATTAGAACTGGCGATACGAACAAGGCTAGACGGAACATTATTTGTGTTGTACCTTCGCGATGAAGTAGTCCCAGATGCTGAGCTCAGGAGGCACAAAGCGTTCTTTAAAAATGGATGCCTCCTGCTCCACTATAGGGCTGGGGTTAACTGCGCCGTCTGGTAACTCCCTGGAGTTGCTTCTGGAAGAATGCAGCTTGAAACGCTTCTGCTTCCATTCCTGGTCCGGCACCACAGCTGAAGTTGAAACACACACACGCACGCACACACGCACACACGCGCACACACGCACACACGCACGCACACGCACACACGCACGCACGCACGCACACGCGCACGCACGCACGCACGCACGCACACACGCACACACGCACACGCACACACAGCAAAGTGTCATGAGAAACCGTAGGGTGCCTTCAAAACAATGTGTTTATAGTGTCAAAATGCACAACAGACCAATGCTGGGATTCGAAAATGCCTTAATAGCTACTGAATAAAACATTTTATTTCTACCGAGATAAATATTGTATGGGCCAGCATCTCCTCAGACAGCAATCCCTCTCATTACAAAGCACCAACCTGAGAGCGTGCTAGATTTTCGCACCACGGGAAGGCGAGCCCCCCCACCGAACACCGCCACCCACAGCTTGCTACTGAGCGGATGAGCCACGATGTGGAAGAGCTCATTGCTGGAGTGTGTGGCCAGGCCGTGCACAAACAAGCTGAGGAAGACGGCGGTGAGGATCTCACACAGAAGCACGCCCACACTCGGCTGGCTCTCCTCTGCCGCTGCACCCAGGAGACGAACCAAAATACTGACACCTGCAGCACAGATGATAAAAACGGTAAAAGATACTGACACACAGGGCTGCTATGAGGGCTGCTCCGACAGAACAGTCTCTTCGTTCACGCATACACAGGCAAACCACCTGTATACAGTCAGAAAGTACCAGAGTTAATGTTGGTCATAATCTATCATCAGCTCAGTATAGAGTTCATAGTGCTTTAAAATTTTAACTACAACAGCTGTGGTAATACAAGATATAGGGGAGACCGGGGTTAGCTGGGACACACTGTATGAATTCGTTTCTCTTGTAATGCCCATGCAGTGGATGAGGGTAGCTCTAACTCAAAATTGGTCTTTGAGGTTATAGCTGTATAGCTATAGTTGTTTTATTTTATTATTTGTACTGTATAATATAAGATTTGAGACAGCAAAATATAATTCTGTAAATAAAATCTACCTGGCCACTGTGCTGGAGAGGTGTTAGGAATCACGGCTTCTTCCATACTCAGAGTTCGCACCGGGTGCTGATGGGAAAGCAGAATGCTTTCATAGACGGTGCCAGTGAACTGGTTGATATGACTGATGAGGGGAGAATCACAGACACAGTGTAGCTTGAACAGAATGAATTATCCTTCTCATGTATTGAATACAACATTCTCTTTTATTAATCATCACTTCATTAGAGTAAACATCCACGGCTGGGCGATATGAGGGAAAAAATTTCTATCACAAAACTCATTTTCATATCAGTCGATCGTGACATGAATCACAATATAAACCAAATCACTGTCTCTGTCCATCCTAATGGTTCTGTTGTACCACTCTGTTCAGTTCTGTTCTGTTGGTTCCGAATGGAAATGTGAGGATGGCATAAGGTTCATTTTAGTTGCTCAAATGACTTGTCGCTATCGATCAATATCAATATTTATCACAATATATAATTTGAGGAGTATCATAAAAATGCCTGAAGCCAGAGCTGAATGAAAAGACCTAAAAACAATAAAAAATAATATTCATTTCTTAATAAATGCTGATATTTGTGATCATGAAACTCACAGTACTCAGTGAACTGACATATGATAATATTTGATGTATCGCCAGCCCTATACACATGCAAACTGATGCAAAATTTATGTGCATGCGCATGCATGTAAAGTTACACAAAAGGCCCATTATAGCATTACATGGCTGTCATGTTCCACTGTCTACCAGGTCAGAAGTTAATGACTCATAACATGCTCGTAACTAATAAACTACTCCAAGTATCTTTTGCGGAACACAACAGTTGCGCGATCTCTATAACAGGTGAGTCCAACCCACCTGTAACTGTGTCCGTCACAGAGGCACTGGTAGATACAGGCAGACAGGGAAGCTGCCAGTGTGTGCATCACATAAATCTGTTTGGAAAGCAGCCATTTGATTAGAAGCAAGAGACAGAACAGCAGCATAACAAAAATACCAATCACAAACACAACAAGCACATTTCTTCATGGGACATCCCAAAGTATTTACTCTGCAGGTAATAAAAATGAGGTTCGACTGTGATAAGGGATCTTAAAATGGAGTTGTTATTGTTTCAATATCAAATTCACTTTTTGTTCAAATTCAAACATTGTATCGTGGCTGGGAAAGTTGACTTTCAAAGATCTCTCGGGCAATGAATGTTTTACAAGAAATATTATATATGGGCAGTTTAACAGTCATAGGGCCAACTGCAAAATTCCTAATTTCAGCTCCCTCAAGAGTTTAACTTTTTCAGTGTGTCTAAACGCAGATCCTTTCCTGCACGAGACGCTTTTACTGAAAACACCAAATATTCCTGATTCAAATCATACTTTTCATTTTTGACCCCGTGAGACACATTTGTCGGTATTACTGTAAAACTGCCCATATATCTGATGCTGTTTTATAATACAAAAATGATTTTATACCACAGAAAAACCTTAACTCCTTGTCTACACAGTATTTGCCCCATCAGTAATTTATAAGAAAAAAGCTGTTATATTTGTAAATTCTCCAAGTAGAGGACAAATGCCCTTGTGTCATCCGTGATGAAACCTTTCACACAATCTTTCAAACAGATTATGCTTAAAAGTAACCAAATTCTCTTAGACACTGTGAGAAACTAATCTCCAATAAAAACCACCTACATTTTTTTTTTAAAAGGTGTTCAAGCTGAGGGGAATTTTTCAGAAAGATGTTCAGCAATAAAAGGTTTATGTAAAAGTGATGTTACTTTACTTTATTCCTACTTCATAATCCTTTTCAACATGTATAATTCATTCAACCAGGATAAAAATAAAGCTTGCAAAGCTACAGGCAAATATTAACTCCATGATGAGTAAAACAGAGATACTACATTTATTTACAATAACACCCCCCCCCACCCCACCCCCAAATCTAAAATAAAATGTTCTCTACTTGGAATTAGGCAAAGTGCCAAATTATAACACTGGTAAACACATTTATAGAAATTAGATGCTCCAGAAACATGACATGCTATCAATTATGGATTTTTTGGAGTTTGCTGAATTAAATATGACAAAACGGCTGATTGGCTACTGTTTCCAAGATATACAAGTTTTTACATTTAATGTCTACATAATTATATCAAACATGAAACTACATGCATATGGTTTCTAGACATGATATAGAGCAGCAAAGTGATAGATGTTGACTTAACGGAGTTAATATTATGATACTGTAACAATATGATGAAATCCATATAATTTATGATGCAATACCAGCTTGCATCATTTATTGCTTTACCTAAAAAATAAAATAAAATGAAGATATAAAGATGATTACTTGTATCATTTATATAATATATTCACAAATAGTTATTTTTAAAAAACTGCAATTTTACGAAGAAAATTCAGAGCATGTCAAACTCCCACTATGTCCAGGATCTGAACACATGACCTACAGCACCTGAACTAAACGTTCCGGCATTTGAACCTATTTTATTTAAGTTTATTCCTACATTCAGTCAAAGATGTCTTTAGAGACTTCTGATTTAAATTCTGTTCCCTTCCCTTTATAACTCACCCATCCTTCATGAATTCCTAAGTCAGGGTTGTATATACTGACCCAGTACCATCTCTCAAAACCTAGAGCCAATTACGATTTTATACTTCCCTTTCAGTCCCAGCGGCCTAAAATGAGGCAAGCTCGACTATATTTATTTCAGAAGCATTTAGCTGTACATCAGTATAATAAAACATCTGTTTATTTTGAAGAACTTTATTTTATCTACCTTAAAATAGGACTTAAATTCAGCACCCCTGCACCAGATATCTCTGAAAACCCATACAGTATTAATAAAACCATACGGTCCCATCCTCTGGAAATGCGCCATACCTCATTGTTAATGATGTCTGGGTGAGGGGGTGAGTCCAGGGCATTAATGGTGTGCAGTATGTCATGCGTCAGGTTGGTCAGGTGAGCTATAGGATTGGCCACCACAGTTTTGGAGCTTGCAGTGCAGGCCAGCAGGAGAGGAACTAACGCTTGTTGCTGAACAGGAACCTGCGGACCGTCATCCTAACACAAACGGGTAGATTCATTCAGCGGGAGAAAGAGAAAGAGTGATGAAATACATGTTCAATTCACATTCAAATTATAACATCATACAGCTCAAACCAACTTCAAAGCACAGTTAGGAGACAGAAACACAATTAGGATTGTTCAGAGGAGGCTACTGAATCCTGGGACAACATTTTGTCGTGTGTATTCAGGCAGACGTTGTGTTTGAGGAGGATCGGCTCCTCAGAGCCCAGTACATCAGCTCCATCTGTCAGTCAGTGTGTGAAACATCACTTTTGCACCATTATTTTTTTTTCTAATGCTGCAATTACTTTTCAGCTGAACTTTTCAAAACAAATCAAGACCAATTAACTTAATTTTGGTACTTTTTGTACCCTTTCTGTTTAGCTATACCTTCATTTTTTAAACATATAAAACATGTAGCTATTACGGTACTTTATTATGGGCGACGCGGTGATGTAGTAGTAAGCAAGGGAGCAGTAAGGGAGCACGTCCGCCTCATGGCAAGAAGGTTCTGGGTTCAAGTCCCAGGCTCGGCGGGGCATATCGGTGTGGAGCTTAAATTTTCTTCCTGTACCCAGCAAGCTTCCTCTGGGTGCTCCGGTTTCCTCCGACAGTACAAAATATGCACTTCAGACCCCCGGGGTGTGAATGCGAGTGTTATTGGGTCTGTGTGTGTGAGCTTTGCAATGGTCTGGCGAGCTGTTCAAAGTCTACACCGCCTCCGCCCAGTGTTGGCCGAGATAGGATTAGGCGATTGGCCAATCGCCAAATTCGGAGTGAGTGAGTACATAATTTCTATTAACTGATATATTTTCTAAGCCGCTCAGTCCTAAGCAGGGTCGCGGAGAAGCTGGTGTCCGTCTCAGCCGACACCGAGCGAAGGCGGGGTACACCCTGAACAGCTCGCCCGACTACTGCAGGACCAACACACATACAACCATTCACACTCACACCCAGGGGTGATTTGGAATAGCAAAATCGACCCTGTGCATATTTTTGGACTGTGGGAGGAAACCGGAGCATCCGGATGAAACGCACACAAGAATGCGGGGAACATGCAAAGCCCACACAGACACTTCCGTGCCTGGGAAATTAAACCCTGGCCTTCTTGCAGTGACGCGGATGTGCTAACCACTGCACCAATATGCCACCGTTATTATTTTTATTTTCATTATTATTATTACTGTCATTATTTATAATGTCAGCAATTGTATCATGATGCAAGTTACCTGCTGAGATTCCTGCAGAAGTAGAATCAACTCCATTCGGACCGAGGCCAACCCTCCCCCATGGGAACCATGTAGGCCGCAGTAGCTTAGGAAGATGCGTAGCAGTGGCTGGTTTCTCTGGAGCCACTTCCTGCGCCTGTGTTGCACCTCTCTGACCTGCTCCGCAGTTCCTTGGGATTCTTGCTCATATCCAGAGGCATCACTGACTTGGCCAAGCTCGACCGATATGCCCTCAGCCACCTGCTGAAGGTAGGGGTTGTATCCACAGCACTTCTGAAGGGCCACCACTTCACGCTCCAGCCAGTGGCACAGCTGATGGCGCAACTTGCCACCGTCCAGCTCACAACCTGTAGAGAGAGTCCGCAGCTCCGCCGTCAGCATCTTCAGACAGGAAATGAACTTGAGTCGAGCGGCTAAGATGTCCTCGAAAAGGACGGGCGAGTTGTCTACAGTGACATCCGTCGACATGGAGGTAGAGTCAGGAGCGTCGCTAAGGACAGCAGAGCTCTCCGGTCTGATATTCTTCATTGCCAGGCCTGCTCCTTCATCTTCAGATTCTTCTTTGTCACTCTCCCACTTCAGCTCCAAAGGCTCGTCTGGCAAAGTCATGGAAGGTTGACTCCAGTCAAAGCTTAAAACAGAGTCTGAGTGGCTGTGGTCTTCTTGTGGAGACGATAAGGTGTCTGAGACTGACCCAAAGCCATTAAACACAGGCTGGGACCAGTCATGAGAAGAGGCCTGGGCTATTCCACTTTCATTCCCCAGAATGTCCGGACCACTAAATGTTGGCGAGAGCTTTTCTTGGTTGTGTAGCATCTTAGATTTCTTTATAACTTTGGGCATTTTGGAAAGGACTTCTAGAGCTAGCATAGGACAGCCAGCTTGCAAGTGAGCATTTGCGGTAGTAAAGAACAGTCTCCTTTCCATGAGACTAATGGGGTCTGACATGCTGCCTTGCCCAGTCAGTCCCACTTTGGTTTTATCAGAGGATCCAAAATGGCGCCGAAGGAGCAGTGGATGTGTTCTGAGGTAGGTGTAGAAGTTGAAAACTTCTGCCTTGCAAGGGGATGATTCTGTTGACCCTTCAAAAACAAAGAAATAAAAATTGTCAAAAAAGACACAAGCCACTAATCAAACACTAACTTAATATGTTATATGTTGAAATATAACATAACATTTGGGTAACATAACATCACGTCCTACCTTGGTGTAAAGCATCGACATTTGGGTTGGGTTGCTCAAGCAACGTGTCCAATGCTCGACTGTAATCATCTAGAACCCAGTAGGCCATACTACGTAAGAAGGGATCCTGGTGCATTGGAATCTGGTGGTCATGACCCAGGACATACCTCTGCAGGATCTTCTTATAAGTGGAGGAAGTCTCAAACTCAGACTCATATAACCTGCAAATCACCAAGGCCAACTGCAGGTCCTGCATCTTCTCCAGGCAAACCTAAGAGTACATACTGCATGTTTCATAAAAATTATCACTGCAGCTTGTATATAATAAAATTATAGTGTTTACCAACGGCTTTAAAGTGATACCTCCATCAGCGACAAACTCGCCAAGATGGCAAAAATCACAAAATGCCAAAAAATACAGAGAACCTACCCAAAAAAACAGTTTGAATTTAATTGATAAAATATGTAAAGTCATATTTGGATTTTATTATGGCGTATTTACTGAATATTATAGCTGGGAACAATTCTTTTAACCCTAACCGATGCACTAATGGGGCCGGTGGTGTAGTGGTTAGGGTGCTGGGTCCAGAGTCCTCCACTGTGCTAAGACGAAATAGTTACCAGTAAAATGCGGGGAAGTTCACCTGCGATGGAGTAGCATCCCATTTAGGAGGAGCTGAACTCCTAGTTGCCCCACGCTACAGAAACCGGGATACGCTCCGGGTCTTTCACAGTCATGTAGGGAGACGTATTGTGCACTGCTGCCCGAAGCAGTTGGTGCTTCTACAAGTGTCAGGACATGAATGAATCCAGTACTCAATGGCCCGACGATGACAGCATACCTTCGTCAGCCACATTTACAGGGCAGATGGTCCTCATTAGCAGTACATTTTGGGGGAAATGGGAATGTCTCAGTTTAATCAGGCCTCTATTATCAACATGTGTTTCCTCGACGGTTGTCTTTGAAACAATAGCCAAGTGAAGCCACTCACACACTGACTTATCAACACTTCAATATCAGCTGACCTGGATGATGCAACTATGCAAAGCAAAGGCCTACATGTTGATTGAAGCAAACCGAGAATAGTTTGTTCCGTCTAATCTAATGACATCGGAAATTCTGTACATTCTTGAGAGCTGACATGCATACTGGGTTTTTTTTTGTATGCATTGTGTACATTCCCTTAAACATTTGACAGAAGTCCACCAGTTTCTATCTTCATAGAATGTTTTGCGTACAAGTAGTATAAGAAAAGGGGGACATGGCACTAGTGTTAAGGCCCAATTTTAAGATGGCTGCCATTCACAGTGGAGTCTGAACTGACACCCCATACTTGGTCTGCTTTGTTTTTACACATAACAAAAGAAAAAACTCAAAAGATCTAGGATGGATTGGTTCCACCAGCTGGTTGATCAAATGACCAAAGTACACTCCATAAAAACTGCCCATTATATAGAACAATCCCTGTTCCGAGAACCGTTACCTCAACAGCATCCTTGAGGGATCCTGCCAACAGGAAGAAAGCAGCCGAGTGCTGAAACCTCTGTTTTCCAAGCAGAGAGAAAGCATTCTTCAACGCAGCTTTCCTCCAGCGCTCCTCATTAAAATTGTTACTGAAGAAAGCTGTCATCTTCACATTCTTGTGGGACCTTCACATGACAGACGTTCCTAGTTAAACCAGGCCAGCAGAGAGTTTCCTTTAATCCTAAAGCTCGCGAAATATAAAATGAAAAAGTTCCCACCTGTACAGTCCCCAGACAACTGCTTTTTTCTTCATAGCCAAATAGAACAGGGCTGCATCCAGGGGATCGTTATTCTTTTGAAAAGACGTCTTTGCTACCTGGTATAACAGTGATTGAAGTATGAACACTTGACTACCAAAACAAAGGAAGGGAAAAAAAACTAATAGTTCTAAACTTTTTTTTAATATATATACACCAAATTATTTAATTACAACAAAGTTTGACATTTCTGTCTGCACCAACTTTTTCAATGCATCTGCGAAGCTTATTGGTGCTCCTCAGCCACCAGCCCACACCCATGGCTTTCAGTTCAGGCCAGGTGGGTTCTTGTTTCTGCATGCAGGGAAGCATGCTCAGCAGTTCCTCCTCAGCTTCCGAGTGAAACGCCCAGGTGTAGTGACATGTAGACAGTCCTGCAAGCCAGGACCAGAATTAAAGCCTCGAGTCCTCAAACACCAAGAAGAATAACATACTGACAGCACAGTCATCAAAACCAGAGCAAAAGTAAACAACTAAAAGATACATCTTGACTCATAAAAGCACATCCTTTTATATGAGGAATGCCGTGATGTGATATTTTGAGTACTGATACTGGCGCTTTATAATTGTACCTTGGCAGAGGAGCTGTGCACGATGCATTGGAGGTAATGATGTCAGAAGGAAGGTGTGCAAACGAACAGCAAGCAGGAACTTCAAACCGCATTCATCCAGAGTCTCTCCCCCTACATTTGCGTGTTATATTTGGTTAAGGGGATCCAGCATCTAAGAAACTCATCATAAAGAAGCAGGAAAATATACCGACCTTCACCTTTACCCTGACTCTCCCTGATGTCTGTGCTGGTTGAAGCAATAGTATCAGCCAAGGCCATGAGGGACATCTGCTCCATTCGAGTCAGCCCAGGAAGGCTAGAGTGCAGCAGGTGGCTTGACAAAACCTGGGCGTGCTCTTGGCCAAAGAAAGTGGGGCTGTACTTCGAAAGATCAATGACCTTAGCTTTAGCATCCTCATCCTCACCATCCAAGATATCCATGTCATCCAAACTCACAGGGCTGGTCTGGAAAAGCTCGTCGTAGGTTTCTGTTCGGCTGGAACCATGGCCGCTATCCCCACTTACGCTGGACGTTTTGCCTTTAGCGCAGGGAGCCGTGTCATCATCTGCGGCGAGCAGAGCATACAGGGGCAACGGCGGGATGGAGTCGATCTCTGTGTAGTCGGAGCTCTCAGTTCTGTTAAACATTTTGGGATCCCTGGCGGTGCTGCCACTAGCACTAATAGTGAGGGAGCGTAAACGACGCTCCTGGTTGTCATTGGTATCCTTCAGAGTTACAATCTCTCCAGCTATGCACTTAACCAGATGGGACAGAATAGCTTTGGCCCGTCGCACCTTGCCCAGGTCCATTAGTTCCAAAAGCTGAACTGGATGATACTGGGGGAGCGTTGGAAACAAGTGGTGTGCTGCCTCGAATAAACCACAGTCTTCCATTTCAGCTGGAAGGTCATACATTGTCCTCTTGCCACTAAGTTTCTGAGCTAGGCTGGTCATGGACCTGGTGAGAGACTTTTTAGGAGGTTCTTGCTTTAGAGCTGTACTGAGTGAACTCATGCTGCCACCATTTGCATCACCTGCAGTCAGTCCTGATTTGGCTAACGCTGCGGGCTGCCACTGCGAGTAGACGTGCATCTCACAGTCCATGCCCACAACCAGAATGCCGTCTCTAACCCAAGACAGGGAAACGGGGATCGGCAAAGAGCCCTCTACAGACGAGACCAGGTCTACTACACGCAACAGAACGAGTCGTGAAGAGCAATGCTCTCTGCTGTTGTCTGACAGTCCCAGCTCTGGGGGTTTTCCAGAAAGCACCCCATACATGTACAGTTTGGAGCCAAGGCCAACAGTCAATATATGAGAACCATCCTCTCTAGAAACCCAGTCCAGATGAACTAAACTTTTGCCACTGTAGTGTAAACAACCCCCAGTACTCACTAAATCATCCTCAAAGCTGGGCACGGGCAGATGTCTATCAGAGCCGTCGTTGGTCAGACTATCTGAAACGTCTAATTTAAGAGTCTGCTCCAGAATCCACTGGGACCCTCCTGTGGATTCACACTGGAATATGCTGACATAAATGTGGGGCTTCCTGGCAAGTCTAGACGGCGTGGAGTCCCTGTGAGCCACAGCTACTCGGCTAGAGTGGCAGCAGCTGATGCCTACAGGTCTGTCAGGAATGCTCACTGCACTGCTATTGGCCAGACCTTCTTCCACTAGCAAAGGCCATTCCTCCCAGATGTAAGGAGACGGGTCAAAGGTCCTGTCGTTGTCAGAGACTACTCTACAACTCCAGAACCTCACAGCTCCATCCGTACAGGATGTCGCAAGAAGGTATGGAGCCCGGCCAGTTGGCTGCAGGGATGAGGAGCTTAAGTGGCCTGCAAAGGATTTAGAGGTATTAAGCCATGTGTTTACGTTATATTATAAAAAATAATTATAAAATATATAATTTTGAAGGTAAATGGCAAACAAAATGTTTACAACAAAGAATCCATACAAATCAAGATTGTGTTTTAAGAATGGATACACCAAGAAATCATTGACCAGAATCATTATGCCTGCTACCTGCTGCTGGTGTGGCCGATATAACCTCTACCCCTTCTGGAAGATTCAGCTCCTGACTGAAAACCCTCTCTTTGACCAGCGTGAGGCGACAGGCACTTCGCAGGTTGGAACTGCTAAGCGGCGATTTATGGGCAAAAGATGAGCCATTCTGAAAGCTATTAAACGATGAAGCTGCAGGGTCATTACGAGAAGGGGTTGAGGTCTCTCCTGGAAAAAATGTGATAAATAGGACAAATGAAAGGAATAAATATATAATTATCTATTTATACACATAATATATATATAATATATATATATGTAAGTATGCGTAAACAGTTTTTATAGCACCAAGTTTGGCCCAAATTAAGTTGTTAAATGTTGGAGGAAGCACCCCCTATTTTCTGTGTCTGTACTGCGGGA
Organism: Porochilus rendahli; assembly: GCA_039654305.1. Taxonomy (NCBI): domain Eukaryota; kingdom Metazoa; phylum Chordata; class Actinopteri; order Siluriformes; family Plotosidae; genus Porochilus; species Porochilus rendahli. The sequence continues at coordinate 17,076,098 of JBCNYG010000015.1, read as the reverse complement.
ACTGAAGAGCATTAAAGTTCTTAGGACACTTTTTTCCAGGACTTTTTTTTAGCTCCTACATCAGTGAAGGTTCTCTCCTAACGTAAGATGTCCATGAGTGGCGTAAGTGTGCAGTGATTGGTCAAACACAAGCCAATGCAAAACTGGCAACTCCTATTTAAAAACGCACAGATGTGCAACTTATAACAGCCATACATTGGTGGAATATCTCACCAGCCTATTAACCGATTTTCATCAATGATACCGTATGCAGATTGTTTTGTGAAAGCAACAGGAAATTTATTAAATTTATCTATACTTTTTTTTACACCTAATAAAGTAAGAACATATCTATTGTGGGCTGGACAAAAGTTTTACTGCAATCATGTCACATCAAATTCTAGATCAAGTTTATTAGTAAAATACAGGTATTAAAGCAGCTTTCTGGCATTTTATAAAATCCTTTTGCAAAACTATTAAAACCTTCAAGATCTCCTGAAAACAAATGGAAAGAATTTGCAGGCAGTAGTAAGAAATTCCAAACACCCTCGGTACACATGGTAAGCTCGGTCATGCAAGGAAAACTACCCACAAAACATCTGGCTGCACAAAAGTTGTAGTTCTTCCTGATGAGCTCCATTAGGACTCATAGCTAGCAATGTCTGCTTCAGCATCAACTCTACATCATATTTCTTATACACCGTACACCATCCAGGTCCTGTACAAGACACAGCTAG
>JBCNYG010000015.1:17046351-17062272 GCA_039654305.1 Porochilus rendahli | reverse complement strand
ATAATAATAATAATAATAATAATAATAATAATAATAATAATGATAATAATGATAATAATGATAATAATAATAATAATAATAATAATATTAATAATAATAATATTAATAATAATAATAATAATAATGCATATATTGCTGATCATACTGTATATATATTGCATACCCCAAGTCTTATCCAGCTCACCGTTTCACTCAGTGGTTGTATCTAAACAGAGATGATCCTAACTGCCAAAGCCTGCACTTTTCAAGCCCTCAGGTTCAGACTGTGTTTAAAGAAGGAATGGGCCGTTATGCACGGCTTGCAGGGAGGTGAACGCATATCACTTCATTCATTATCCATAAACCGCTCGTGGTGGTTAGGGTCAGCGCTCGACCACGGCCCTCCCCAGCAGGCACAGAGAGCCACACGAGGAAGATCAGCATTTCACAAGGCCCAACTACATGAGAGATGGGAAAAATGCAAAAAGAGAAGAATGAGGTTTTGCGAACACAATTAAAACAGTATTACACATTCTTCGGTGGAAGCTGAATTATTTTCACTTCTTTACTTTGTACGAATCAAAAGAAGCTCGGTAATTTTTTACCGATAAATTATTCAGCGCACATTAATAACAGTCCAAGCACAACGGCAGGCCAGAGAGGAAGCTCTTCGAGGCATGATGAACTTCTGTTAGCTATTCTCAGAGCAGTACGTCTCGATAGCTAAGATATTATTTTCTTAAAGCCTTGCGATATATTGTTTGAAATAGACAAGTGATAACAGTCTAAAAAAATTGTGTGTAAGAAATTCCGTGTCCTAATCATTCACTGAACCAGTCCTCCTCCAGGCTTGTCCTTTGGGGTGGGAAGGAATCAGATGACCCCGCTGAAACCCCATATGGATAAGAACTATGTATAAATAGGCTGAAGCTGTAGGTAGCACCTCTACCCCATGTGCCACAGTGTGAAATACACTGCTCACAGAAAATAAAGGGAACGTATCTCCACGTCAAGATCAAATGGCCACTTAGGAAGCAGCACTGATTGACAATCAATTTCACCTGCTGTTGTGCAGATGGAAGAGACAACAGGTGACAAATAACAAAATTATAGGCAGTTAGCAAGACACCCCCAATAAAGGAGCGGTTCTGCAGGTGGTCACCACAGACCACGTCTCAGTTCCGATGCTTTCTGGCTGATGGTTTGGTCACTTTTGGATCCTGGCGGTGCTTTCACTCTAGTGGTAGCATGACACGGAGTCTACGACCCACCCGAGTGGCTCAGGTTGTGCAGGTTTGCTGTGTCTGTCAGCGTAGCGTCCAGAGCAGGGAGGCGCTACCAGGAGACGGGCCAGTACATCAGGAGACGTGGAGGAGGCCGTAGGAGGGCAACGACCCAGCAGCAGGACCGCTACCTCTGCATTTGTGCAACGAGGAACAGGAGGAGCACTGCCAGAGCCCTGCAAAATGACCTCTAGCAGGCCACAAATGTGCATGTGTCTGCGCAAACGGTCAGAAACAGATGGGCCTCCGTGGGTTAATAAATCTGATTTTCATTAATAATTTTTGTGTGATTTTGTTTCCAGCACATTCAACCATGTAAACAACAAAATATTTAATAAGAATATTTGATTCATTCAGATCGAGAATGGGTTATTTTAGTGCTCCCTTTATTTTTTGGGGCAGTCTGCCTGTCTATCTATCTATTTTTAATTTTTAAATAATCCTGTAAAGAAAAGGTGTCAAAAAAATGTAAAAATTTCATGGCATAACTATCTCACTCTCACTCACTCATTTACCGAACAGCTTCATCCTATTAGGGTCACTGGGAGGCTGGAGCCCATCTCAGCCCACACTGGGTGAAACTGGAGTACCCGGAGGAAACCCACTCAAACACGGGGACAGAATGCAAACTCCACACAGGAACACCCAGGACCTACTCGCTGTGAGACAGTAAGCTCGTACGCCTATCACAGTCTTTGTCGGCCTCACCTGGGTATGTACTTGCTGATTTTCCTCCAGGAGAAGCCAGTGACCGTGCGTGGATGAGCTAGATAGATGAACGAGAAGTCCAGCATCCCTTGAAAGCTGAGTTCAGCTGGACTGAACAGCTTTGTCGCATCAGACTGCCACTTGCTCATGCTGTACCACACTTTCACCAAACAGTCGTCCTGAGATCACATAAGATCACGCTTCCATCTCAATACAATCGAGACATGCTTTATTTAAAACAGCAGATCAGTTACCCACATAAACAAGCCCGGAGACATGTACAAACCTGCCCCGCAGTGGCAAAGAACTCTCCATCTGGACAAAACTTAATTAGGTGCACAGGTGAGGCCGTCCTATGTTAAAAACAGACACAGCATGAGCTGTAGTCACACCCCGACACAAAGCAAATTTAACTTTTAAGTCACCACATTCAAATTCCAAGTGCTTTCATGGCCAAGAAACACTTACTTGCACTGCCATATACACCTCCAGGACAAGAGTGGGTCAGTACTCGTGTTCTCTTCAGCGCCGCCATCAAAATGCATACTGGACCATAACTGTAGGCAACTCGTCCCAGTCAAAAGACTAGTTCCTACACACACACACACACAGGTTACAGAACGTTACATAAGTGGAACCATTCTTCGGCGCAAACACCGATGTGATGAACGTATAACAGCCACTCGTGTACCTGTGGGGCTCCAGGCAATGTTGTGTGCTATAGACTGCAAGACAAACTGGCCTGTTTTTTGCCAGTGATAGTTCGGTTTCTGTTGAAACACACAATATATGATTACGATGACGCAACACTAAAAGTAACATAACTGGGGCAGTGTTGGTGAAAACAGGCTCACCGTCATCATCTTTTCCTTCGGGCTCATCACCACGGGCTCGAATATGCACACAATGTTTCCGTAGGATGCAGCAATCTGTAGACGACAACAAGAAATCGTCCCACTTTCAATTAAAGCAAATACATACACAGCACTAACGTTTGCCAGTTCTAAGCTTTTGGGATTTTAAGAGGAGACGTGGTTTTTCCACTTTTTTGACCCAAAAAAGGCCGTTGCGGCGGGGTTGAACAGCCTTGTTAGAACAGTGTTTTCCCTCCGAGATGTTTGAGCTGGCCAAGACAACCATTTTCAACGATTTTTGGGAAGGTCACACTAGTGCGTCAACCCATTGTGCTATTTCTGCCATCGTGGTCTGCCTTCCAGTACACTGAGTGTGGAGTTTTCAGGTGTCTGATCAGTGCAGAGCAGACACAGGGAAAGGAAAGACCATGAATGGTAGGAGGAACGCCAAACATGCACTCCAAATTAGTGTTTCGGGGGAGGTGGGGAAACAGCTTCCTGAAGAACTGTGGAGTTTCTTGGATTAGGAATTATACTTTGGTGCTCCACTGATGTCCAAAATGATGTCTAAAAATGGGTATAATATCTGACCTTGAAACACAGATAAGAAGGGAAAAAAATCTAAATGTAGACACAGAACCTGTCTTACTAGGTGGGAAAAAAGAGTGTTTTCGTAGCATATCATAAACCTTGTAACAATGACTATTTGTTTGACTCAAGGGTTGTAATTTTCTACTACATTATCCTGAAAGTTGAAAAACAGGTCTATGACCTATGTAAGTATATACAGGATATTTCTTAGCTTATCATCATGCAGGAATGAGTCACTCATCTCTGAAACAAGAGTGGCTAATACACATAGCTCATGCCTTCTCTAAATCATCATGGTGTATTTCTTTCAATAATTCCACCAAAGTTCTGTGGGCTCAGACACAAACCTGATGACCTTTCTTATTACTCTCATGTTTGTGGTTAAACCATCCCACAATATCCTAATAAACGTTTGCAGCATTGAAGTATAAACATTCGTGAAGACAGAAGATTTGCACCTATTGCCAGTTTTTAGTCAGCACACACTTCCCCTTTGGACAGTAGTATCGTGTGTTCAGCCTCTATCTACGACTAACGCTGCTATGGATTGTTTGATATATAAACAGATCGTTTAAGAGTTGAACTCCACACTCATCTTTAGACAGACAGACAGCACTATTTCAGCTGGTTTGTTGCAGTATGTTAAACAGTCATGTAATGTGTATTTATGGCAACCTTTTGAGTTTATAACTTGTTACACTGCACAACATGATGCCAATATAAGGTTTTGTCAGTGTCACAGATCACACGGTAAAGATCGTTTAAAGAAATGATGATGTGCAGCACTGTCTGCAACAGCAAAGCCAAGTGCTGTGCAGTGTAAACATGACCTTATACAACGCGGAGTTTAAACGATCTGGTATGTGTGGTATTGTCATCTCTACAGACACAAACGTACCGGCGGAAATAAACTCTGATGTTCGTGGCGTTTAATCTCAGACAGGAAATTGAAAGAAAAGATGCGACCAAAATCTCTTACCTGCCCTTGTTGACAGCAGTCCACGCAGCCAACTTGGATGTTCCCATGCTTGGCTCCTGGGATGATCTGAAGCCTCTCAAAGTCACTTCCCAAGATTACAATGTCACAGCCTGAGGCATAGGCCTGAGATTTGAACCAAAACAAGAGGACTTCATACACGAACTTAAAGCACACAATTCTGCGTAACGGCATGTCACCACTTAAAAAAATAATAATAATTCAATAATAAAAAATAATAATAATTTAATAAAAAAATAATAACAATAATTTAATAAGACAAAATAATAACGTAATTAAAAAAATATTAATAATAATTTAATAAAAATAATATTAATAATAATTGAATAATAATAATAATAATTTAATATATATAACTAATATATAATAATATATAATTATAACTAATTATAATAATAATAATTTTAATGCTGCAACCCAGAAAGAAGGTCCTGGGTTTGAATCCCGGGCTTGGTGAGGGCATTACTGTGCAGAGTTTGCATGCTCCCCTCATGCTTGTGTGGGTTTCCTCCATGTACTCTGGTTTCCTCCCACTTTTCAAAGACATACACATTACGCTAACGACTGTTCCAAATTGCCCCTTGGTGTGAGTGGTTCTGTGTGAGTGTCGGTCCTTCGATAGTTTGGCGAGTTATTCAGGGTGTACTCCGCCTTCACCAGAATTGGCTGAGATAAGCTTCAGCGTCTACGCAACCCTAACAGGATTAAGTGATCCGCAAATGGATGGCTTCATTACATACGTATGCAATTGTCGTAAAGACATTACGAATTCGGTGTTGTGTCTGTTCTCACGTGCCCCCAAAGGCAACCAAATAAATGGGGGAAAAAAATGGCGGGAAAAACATCTCACGTATGTGACGTCACCGTCAGCGCTGAGTGCACTTGTACTTCGCTGCTTATTCTCCAACTGTACGTATACACGTTTCTGTAAGCTTACACACACGCTTTTAGGCCGTGCATAAATACGTATATTCATAATAAATACAGAATTGATTACAGAGTGAGTGAAAATGTAAATTCCATGGAAAACGTCATTATTTTGTACTTGTGAGTGCATTTCTGCAAGACGTAGGGCTTTCTCACCGTGAACGGCACGCTGTTTACGCTTCCGACAGAGAAACAGTTGTCTCCGGGGTTGACAGCCCCCGTGAGTACTTGGTGAAGATTCATCGTTGCCACTCCTAAATTTCAACTTCCATCCTCAGAACGTCAGATATTCTATTGAAACCCATGAAAGTTGTAACGTCCACATCCTGCTCACTGATATTCACCTAAAGGATGAAACGTAAAGGTCAATAAACGATCACATAAAACAGAAACATAACAATGTTTATAACATGACTCACTTTATTTCTGGGTACACAGTAGCCCAGAAATAAAACTCTAGGGTCTCGAGAATCAGTAGAACTCACTACAGCTTGTAGTGTATTAGAACCGTAAAGAATTCACGAAATTAAGAATAAAAGCTCACTAAACACATTGTCTGAGCAGGTTTCATGCAGCGTTAGTTTTATTTATTATTAACTGCAGTAACAACAGCATCAGTGGCGATCATTGTGGTTTTCCGGAGAAGACACTTTTTGACAAACATGATTATCAAGCTGATGTGAAACTCTGTAAAGTATTTCACATCGGTATCAGATCAGAGCTATGCTGCTTTAGAAAAAACATTTAATGTCTGGTAAAAAGCACTTCTGTCCCCAACATGTGATATCTACTTTCCGGAGAAGACATTTCTGACGGACAAAGGATCCCGACAAAGCCACTTAGATTATAAATAGAGCTTACAAGCAGCAGAACGTTTTTCTAGATTGTATGAAAATTCCCCTCGAAAAGTAAAAGCTAGTTAGTAATTAGGATGCAAAGTTTGATTTTTATTACAGTGGAGAGAATTGAATTCTGCACTTGGTCAAAATTTGAGCAAAATTTTCCTCTGCTATCACTATATAAAAGTTTTAGCTGGGACTACTCAACCTCTATACAACATTAAACAAGAGACAGTGATAAATGATGCAAGTGCCTACCTAAAGGGGTCCCTTGTATAATTTTAAAAAGACAACCCTGACCATGAAACAGCGCCTAAAACCCCATCAGCCATATTTGGGTAGCTCGGAAAAAAATAGCTTGAATAAAAACACAACACTTTATTATAGGGAGTTAGGTATAACCTAAATGTCAGACAAAAATCGCACACTTGCACATACACGTCAGCGATTAGCTTCACTGGCTATGCAAATCCTTATTACTTAGCAACAGTAAAGAAATTAAGTAAAATCCCACTCCATTACAAAAAGTGGCAGCACTGCACTAACTGGAGAAAATGGAGAGACGTAAACTCCATATATAAAACCCAGAGCTGTGGAGAAAACCCACAGTAGAAAACTGTCCTCAAACTTCTCTCTCCAGCTTTGACTCCACCCACTGAGTTACCCACTGACGTTTTTGTGTTTGTTAACACCTCACAACTAAAAACCTGTTTGTCCTGGGATCGTTTTTTCATTTAAATAGCAATTACGAGAGCACAAAACCATATTTAAGGAGGTAATTTGATTTCAGTTGGAGTATAACTTCAGGTAGCATTACCAAGTCCTAATTATTAGTTAGTTAGTCATAACTATGAGATGCTAAGTCATAATAAAGGGTTACTAAGTTATGTGAGATACAAATTCCTAATTATGACTTAATAAGTCTTCTTTATGACATGCTAATAATTGAGTTAGGTATAATCATAATCTCATAATCATTACCTATTACATCAGAACTGTGACTTAAGCATCTCATAATTATGACATACGAACTGACAATTCTGCTAACCGAATTCTTTTCTCTAGTGGTGGAAACGGGCTTTGATAATTTGAACGGGGGTATGCTGATTTTTTATGCACTGAAAGTCCTGAGTATCTCCAGATAAAAGTCTTAGCAGAGCTGTAAATTTTATTATGTGGCTGCTTAAGAGCAGACAGATATTACTACTAACCCTAGGGAAAAAGTGGTTCTCTTTATTTTTTTAATTTTTCTTCTTCCGTCACAATTAATGCGGCCCGAATGGCAAAGTGCACCCACACAGTGTATATAACAAAACACGTGTCTCGGTGTCTCATAGCACAACCGCGAAATGTGCTATTAATTTAATTGGTGTTTCACATCACCATGGTGACACAATCAGCCAAAAACCCCAAAAATCCCAAAAAAATCCCATTCGGATGAAAGAAGAGAGGTCGACAAACTATCATGAAACCCACCTCACTTTGACGCCTCGCCAAGAAGACTTACTTTCACATAGAAACAGACACTGAAGTCATCATTTCGATGGTCAGAAGGGTTTTGCTGACTTTTGTGGTTCTCCCTTAATCTTTGCTCAAGTGCCATAAGGATTTCTGAGTCGGTTTGTGTATTTATAATGGGTGTCTATTGCGTGATGTCATCTTAGAGTGTGAGAAAAGAGAATATTATCTCAGGACAAGTTTTTTAACTCGCTCCTACTCCGATAAATTTCACTCAACACCACTATATTTTACATCAAAACAGAGGGAAATCTGTGCTAGTTCTGACTGGAACTTTCGAGTCAATAGCCGAAAATTACTCAACAGAACTCAATACAAAATAGAGCGTTTTAAAATCATTCTAAATCATTTTGAGGGCTCTCAAACGCTGTCAACCTCACTGCGATCAGAAATAACGTTTTCAAATTAGAAGACTAAAAGCAAGACGTGTGCCTAAGACATTACTTCAGTTTAAAACTGTCAGTAACTGCCAGTTTAGTGTGTGCACGTGCGCGCGCATACACACACGCACACTCCAGCACTCATCATCTCTCTGTCTCCCACACCCACACACTCCTGCACTTTAAAAGCGCAGCCCTCCAAATACTCGTCATCTCTCTCTCTCTCTCTCTCTCTCTCTCACACACACACACACACACACACACAGCCCACAAGACACTTTAAAAAGCAAGCTCTTGCCACCCATTCTACAGAAGTCCGGAAACGTGGACAAAATGTCTGTTTCTACTTTAAAAATACAGGAAACTGGTTGGGAAAACAGGCGGTTTATGTGTCTGCTCTGAGTGACACCTCTCTCTCTGTCTCTCACACACTCACACACTCTGTCCCCGTAAAAGTTACCCCTTTAATGGCAAACTTCTTTCCTTTTTCCTTTTTCTCCTTGTCTTATTACAATACATAATAAGCCTTGCTTTTCTTTCTTGATATTCACTTAATTCTCTTCTTCTTAACAATATTGTTATTATTATTCACTATTCTGAAAAGTAGTATTATTATTCACTCATATGTTGTTATAGTTGTATATAGTACCATACACTTTTGCTGTTTTTGTTGGAACAGTTGTGAGAAGTGGATGCTGTCTGTAAGTTATAAATTCTAAACATCTGCGATGCGGCTCACCCGGATTGATTACTCAGCATGGTATATTTTCTTATCATGTGAATGTAGAAATGTTTTGGGCCTTTATGTCCTGATATAATACAATGTACTAATGTTATTATGCATTTACAAAATCCAATATACAAAGAGCTCTTTTCCAAAACGCCATAGATCCATTTCTATTGTTTCAAGAGAAATATGACTTTTCCACACACTGCCCAGTATCTTGAACACCTTTGTTCTTTGTTTTAATACTTTATTTAAATTGGTTTCAACAAACTCAACTAAAAATCTGTAATTGATTTGTCCCGCCTCACTGTGTCACATCCTGTTGTAGTGGACCAATCACCTTTCGAGGTATCTGCTCTCCTCCCCTCATTTGGGATTGTTTTCATGACCCGACCATCATCCCAAATGAATTGAATAGCCCTGATACATAGCTGGGCTTAAACCCCACAATAATGTTTACAGTTAAAGCCTGAATGCTTTGATTCTTTGATTTATCACCACAGCTGCTTAAAAGACTGTGAGGAATGTTTCTGTTCTTTTCACGGATCTCGCAGCAGCAGTTGTAGCCACATCTCGAAATTTCTTCAGGGATTTAAGTTACTTCATATCCGACAGGAATAAAAGGAAAACATTCATTCTCAGCCAATCGCTGCCCACAGGGAAAGTTCCGCGCGCTACCTCACGTGATGACGTGACCGATACGTGGAGGTTCTTTCAGGCTGGTGTAGCCTAGCCGCTAAGTCATCCATCCTACTTTGCAAACGCTATGCTCGCTGCAAGGCTCCAGAAGTAAACCAGGCTCCTAATAACCTCCCGCTTTCTACGGCTGACTGACAGAGACTCGAGCATTAACTTCATTTAACCAGTGGTAGTTTTCTCAACTAGTTATTTTAAGTGTTGTGGTAACTAGCAGGCTAGTGCGCTAACGCGAGCTAGCTGTCACTGTCTACGCATCATTCACACCAGGCATGTAGCTCGAAGTATCCGAATAAAACACCTGGCTGCTGTATTATTTCCAGGATTGTCACCTGATAAAGCGTTTTCCCTGTTATACAGACATCACTCACTAGCTTGACAGTTGCTCGAATGTTGTAACTGAAGCAGTTCCCTAGTGTCTGTATTAGACCTGCAAACTTACAGTGTTGTTTTAGCAAGTTAAACACGACTACCGTCATTACTAACCCAGACTGGACCAGTCCTGCGGTGCTGGTTAGCATTCCCCCGAGCCGCCTGTGCCAACGTTATCGTGGTGTGTTGCTAGCGTTAGCATCTCTGCTGACACAACTCTGACCACAAGCAGACTTTGAAGTGAATCATAGCCGTCGTTCACAATCCCCTCAGAAGAACATTTAGAAAGTGTAAAGGTGTTTATAAGTCATCACACACGTCCTACCTCATGATTCCGCCGAAAAACCGACCCTGTTTACCAGATTTCCCCCCATTATGACACCGCCGTACACGGTTGTTCGCATCTGTGAGGTGAAGCTTAGCTCCACTGTGGACAAAATGTTTGGTAAGGTGTTTCCAGCGCGGTGCATTGTGGTCGCTGTAGTTCCTGATTGTAGTGCATGGACAGTGTGATACTTTATGATACAGTGTGAAAACTTTACCTAGAGCTCGCGTGCATTTCTTAAAAAAATGAAAATTTTTTTTTTTTTAAAGATTTAAAAAAAAAAAGAGGAAATGTTTCTACAACTGTTTTTGTCCTTTCTCACAGAAAAAAAGGCAGACATACCAAGTTCATAATACACCATGGGAAAACTTAATTATATGGTATACTTTATTTATTTATTTATTTATTTATTCATTCATTTATTTATTTATTAAATACATATGGGTTTTAAATCAAAACTATATTGTATATTATATGAAATAATAACAAATGTAATTTTATTTACCAATAGTTTTGCTAAGCGGCACGGCCAGGAATAAGAAGGTCCTGGGTTCAAGTCCCAGGCTCGACGAGGGTGTTTCTCTGTGGGGCTTACATGTTCTCCATGTGCTTGCGAGGGTTTCCTCCAGTTTCCTCCAACAGTCCAAAGACATGCACATTAGGCTAATTGTTTCAAATTGCCCCAAGGTGTGAGTGTGAATATTCACGTAAGTGTGTTGGCCCTGTGAAAGCCTTGCGAGCTGTTCAAGGTGTACCTTGAATTGCCCAGTGTTGGCTGAGATAGGCTCTAGCCTCCCCGCAACCCTAGCAGGATTAAGCGGTTCGGCAAATGAGTGACAAAGTGAGTGATACTTATTCCTAGACATATAGTGGTTAGCATGGCTAGCTCACATCAGTAAGGTCCTGGGTTCGACTCCCCTGCTCAGCGAGGGCGTTTCTGTGTATTTTGTTTGTATGTTCTTATGAAATAAACGAATATGCCTAGACATGTATAAAAAATTTACATTTTAGGTGAGCAAAGGTATAGGAACATCGTTCCTACAAAGAAAATAACAATTGATTCTTGGTTGCATGTCCTGTAACATGGACATCACAGAATGGTACCTTTCTTCTTTTGTGATGCTGATCCAGGCTTCCAGATCCAACTGGCACACCCACCTCACAGAAAGAAGGTCCTGGGATCGAGTCCCGCACTCAGTGAGGGCGTTTTTGTGTGGGGTTTGCATGCTCTCCCTGTGCTTGCCTGGGTTTCCTTTGGGTAATCTGGTTTTCTTCAACAGTCCAAAGACATGCTATATTAGGCAATTTGTTCTAAATTACCCCTAGGTGAGCGTGTGTATGCGAGTGTCAATGGTTGTACGTGTGTTGCCCTGCGGTGGACTGGTTGTGCCCCGCCTTCAGCCAGAGGTTGCTGGGGTAGGCTCCAGCACCTTAGTGACTCTAGTAGGATAAAGCGACTGAATGAATGAATAAATGAATGAATGAATGTTCCAGATTTGTTCCACCACTTCTCACACTTGTTTTTTGGGGGGTGTCTCCCTACAGGCTTCTCTTCAGGAGCTCAAATGCATGCCATGAATACCTGCTGATTGACTTGGCCAGTTTGAAGCCTTCCACTTTGGATGGATCGTCATGAGTTACATCATCCGTAAAGATTAGTGGGCTCATTCACACCTTCTTTCTCCAAACCTTCACCTTTGAGTCAGTCTGGTTGAGGTTTATCCTGGTAGCTGAAATTTAGTGTCTCAGCTCAGGATTTTTTTGTTATTTCCCATTCGGATTGCTGATGATTGGTTCACATTCACGTAAAACCTCAATATTTATGCTTTTAAAGTCTTCTTTGAACAAAAGTTTGTAATACCTTTACCCCTATGGTGGTTGTTGATGTTCAACAACCTGTTCACTGTTCAACTCTCACAAAGCCTGTCATCAGCTGCTGTTGTCTTCCCTCTTTAATCCAGGTTTGTTTGTTATTACTCATTCATCTCTGTCACTTATTTTTTGACCCGTTTAATCCTATTAGGGTGGAGCATATCTCCAGTGACACCGGACAAAGGTGGGATGCACACTGAACAGCTCACCAGATCATCGCAATGCCAACAAACGCAACCATTCACACTCACTTTCACATCTAGGAAGAATTTGGAATGGCAAATTAGTCTGACGTGTCTGTCTTTGGACTGTGGGAGGAAACTGGAGTACCCAGAGAAAACCCATGCAAGCATGCAAACGCCACAACGAAACGCCAGAGCACGAGACTTGAACTCACGATCTCCACTTGCTTGGTAATTGGCCAGCCTTTTCTTTCTTTTTCAGTAATTATTCTGATTAGTTCAGCATTAAAATGTTTTTTCGAGACTGTTCCAGTGATTGGAAGTGTAACTGAAGCCAAAAAAATTAACTATGGGTGGCAAGGAACTATCAAAAAATCTTAGTGATAAAGTTGTGGACAGGCACAAGTCAGGAGATGGATACAAAACAGGTCAACGGCTTCATCAATCTTAAGGAGCAATTAGAAGTTTCTAATCAATAAGTGGAAAGTGTTTGGTACTACTAGGACCCTTCCGGGATCAGGCCGTCTGTTACACCCACAGCCAGTTAGCGACCCGACTCTCACACGTCACGAGCACACTCTTCCGAATTCTAATCACCTGCACCTCATTTCCGGATTTCATTTCAAACCCCCAGTAGACACTTCTCAGTTAGCAGTCTCCCTCGCTTCGTCCTCATCCTGCTACCGTCATCCGCCTATCTGTTCCTGTCTCTCTGCGTTGGTCCAGTAAGTTGTGTTTGTCAGTTTATGTTCGCCCCTCGTGGCAGGTTTTATTTCCATGTGTTGTATTGTAGTTATCGGTTTGTGTTCGCCCCTCGTGGCAGGTTTATTTTCCGTTCAGTTTCTTTTACGTGTGTGTGGCTCTCCGAGCACATCTCCCGGGTCACTATAAAGTTATACAAGTTTATTCTTCTGTCTCCGTGTGGTATTCGTAACACCGTCACTCCATACTGGAAGGTAGAGTTAGAAAGAAACTGATCAGAGAGGTGTCCAAGGGGCAGTTAAATGATTTTTTGGTAGAAAGAATGGTCATTGTGTGCATGTGACAACAATATCACTGGTACTACAGAAATAAGGTTTGTAAAATATGGTTGTGAGAAAAAAAAAATTCTTGATTGAGATTTTTCAAAATGCACCTTGAAGATCCTGAAGCCAGATGAGGCCAAAATTTAACCATTTGGCCCCAACATCAAACAGTATATCGGGCGGTTGGCCAATACAACTTACCAAAGAATACTAAAGTAAAGCATGGCGGTGGTAGCGTCCTCTTGTGAGGGCATTTCTCTGCATCAGGGACTGGGGCAGCTGTCAAAAAAATCCTGTGAGATTCTTGAGGAACACTGAGTTGAACTGGGACAAATCATTTTTTGTTTGTGTGTGCGTGTATGTGTAGGTGTGGGTAATTCTTTTCTATACACACTGTAATTCCAGACACAATCAGATGTATTCAACCAAAATTTGTGAAAAGACTAAAACATAAAATTTGTCTAAATATATACTCACCCACTCACTCTACTCTACTCACACACCACACACGGAGGTGTGAAGTGGAGCTACAGGATGTGGCAAGTGCGCTCTAATTAAAAACCTGCCTCTAAAATACGAATTAGAGCCACACGGACCAAATCCTCCTACAGCCTGAGAGCACTTATAACTGTGCACTGCACTAACGAAGAAACTGTCCAGTATCAGTGCACTTTATTATTCTTTCAGAACAGGGAAAGCATGTATATATAGTAATATACACAGCAGGAAGGTCCTGGGTTCGAGTCCCGGGCTGGGGTGTTTCTGTGTGGAGTTTGCATGTTTTTCCACTGCTTGTGTGGGTTTCCTCTGGGTACTCCAGTTTCCTCCCACAGTCCAAAAGGACGCACACCAGGCTAAAACAAACAGAGAGGTGATAAGGCACGACATGTTCTCGTAGCAGTGACACAATTATAATGCTTCGCTCGGCATATTACTTTGGCTGTGTGTATTTATAGTCCTTCTACGTACTCTTATGTTTGTGTGCACGTGCTGCACAGTCCCCGCAGACTGGTGCGTAGCAGAGCCTGAGAGAGCCCTTTAAAGCCTTGGCAGAGTTGTAGTGGTACTGTAAAGAAACATGAGGTAAAACATTAAAATTAGATATTTATAGGTTAAATTTCCATAGTTATCCATGACACTTCATTAATCCAGCACTCTACCACCGGGCCACCACTGCCCCGAACAGCATTCAATCAAACAAATTAAAAGGAGATTTTTTTCACTTTATATTTTCTTATTTTAATCATTACACTGAGGTTATCTCTGTGCTTTGAGCTGTATAAAAGCTCCACGTCATCCCATTATCCCTGATTTTTCCTGCATAGCGTTGCAGGGAAGCTGAAGCCTAACTTGACCGACTCTGGACGAAGGTGGGGCTTACCATGAACAGCTAAGCTAATGGCATGTTTTGCTAATGGCATCTGTTGTGAAACAAAAGCAGAGTAACGAGATATTATAAACTGCTCTGTATAGATGTTTTAGTACATTCTTCTGGAAACACAAGAAACTGCGGTTTTATAGTTTATATTTAGTGATTTTAGGCATTATTTTTTAGCCCTGCACTTCGTGTAAGATAAAAGCTCTTTATGTGAAGCGCCTTTTCTGTTTATCCTAATCCTAAAGGAAAAAAAAACCCGGCGTTTCCTAAAGAAAAGATTTTATATTTTGGTATATATTATATGAAACACAAAAAAGACCAGCTAGAACAAGACTCTTATGGTTTATTTTTTAATTTAAAAGCAAGTTAATGATGCTGAAGTGCCATGACAAACTGTGAGGCTCTGCCATTTTGAATGAAGCCTTATCCACTCCGAATAATGATTTGTTTTACCGAGATAGGGGACCAATCAGATTGTGCCTTTCCCTTATAGCATATACAAATTAATAGTATTGATCAAACAGGTTTATAGTGTTGGCTAAAATGTACTGGTTGTAAAAGAAAACCGGTGTTATTACCTCTGAACAAGTCTAACTGTAGCTGTATTTTTATGCTGTAATTGCATGTGAAAACAATGAGAAATGCTTATAATGTATCATAATCAAAGACAGTTGAGGCATGAGGACTGAACAAAAATATTTTGAGGGTTATTTAAAGGGAAAAAGTATTATAGTATAATATATTATGAGCTTTGAGAAAAACACCTTGAAGATTCTGAATTTATTAAAAGGTGTTGTGGTCAGATGAGACCAAAATCAAAATATTTGTCCCCAACATCAAACAGTATATCGGGCGTACAGCCAATACAACTAACCATCCAAAGAACACCATACCTACAGTAAAGCATGGGGATGGTAGCATCCCGATGTGGGGGTGTTTTTTTTCTGCAGCAGAGACCGTATTCTTTCTATAGTACCAGTTTATATACTGAAACTTGTAAGGCAGCTATGGGACCAGCATGTACATATATATGTATATGTTATATGATTATATGACACAGTGATGATATAATATAATAAAATATTTTTTGTTACTGCAAAACAGAAATAAATGACTGAGTTTCCATATTAATACATTATAAGAAAATAATAATTAAAACAAACACACACAAAAAAAAAACAAACGTCACGGCTTATTGCTGCACTTTATATTTTATTTTGTAGTATTAAGTCAGAGAGGCGTTACAACTTTGTCCCGGCATACCCAGA
>JBCNYG010000015.1:16994365-17004778 GCA_039654305.1 Porochilus rendahli | reverse complement strand
ATAGAGAACTGGGTGGTACGGTGGTGTAGTGGTTATCACGTCTGCCTCACAGTAGAAACGCCCTGGGTTCGAGTTCTGTGCTAGGTGTGAGTGTGTTTGTGTGTGTGTGTTTTCCTTGCAATTGTCTGTCAAGCTGTTCAGGGTGTAACCCGCCTTCACCACATGTTGGCTGAGACAGGCTCCAGGCTCCCCTCGACCCTTTCTGGAGTAAGTGGTTCAGTAAATAAGTGAGTGAGTGAGTATGGAGGACTGACGTTAAATTATACTGTGTGTTCTCCATACTGATTCATTTGTATGTGCTTTCCCAACTGTCACACTGAGCTTTAATCAGTATTCAGTTTATTCAGGAGTTTTGGATTTTAGATGAGCTACTGTGAATAACATGAGCAAGATGAGTCAGAGGAAACAGCTTCAAACCCTTTTTAGTTCTGAGTACGACGGACTTTCAATAGAGTCGCCTGAAAAGAACAAACTACTGAAAGCAGTAACTCAAGAGAGCAGCCATGAAGTAGCCTGTATCTGCGCAATAGAGATGGCAGGGCTGTATCTTTTTTCTCTGTACGGATTTTTTTAAGAAATAAGATCCATCACACAATCCCAAATCCCCATATTAATAAACTGAGAAGGAAGCAGCACTTAAACGATTCAGGAGAAAGAAGCCACAGTTGCCTTGGCTGAATAGACTGATGGTTCTCTGACACCGTGCTACTGAGGCCCTTTGCTGTGTTCTCTGGCTATGAGCAAAGGGTTTACTGTAGTTTTCAGACGAATGCGTGCTGAATGAGGGCCGCCGGGGGACCAGGGGAAGCCTGTCGAGTTTGTAAAACATTCAGTGGTTTTCATATGGTAATTGTTCCTGAACTGCATTTCTTCTAGTTGCTTTAATGAAGGTAGTCGTTCAATGTGTGGTCCCCCCGCTTCATATGGAATGTGACAGGGTGTAGTATTTAGGTGGCTTAATTGACCCTGCAGAGAAAGGGTAAGGAAGAGAGAAAGACGAGCGAGGAGGGCTTTTTATAGTGAGAGACTGTCTGCTTTGCTGCCATTTCTAGTTCATGTAAAAGCCATTGTCTAACCGTTAGGCAGATAAGACGTAGATTCGTTTTGAGCTGCTGTTTCACTATTAATGGACGACATGTCAAGAACAATTATTACTTTGCAATGAAATATTGTCAACAAGAAAGAAAGGAAAGTGGACACAATGGAAAATAGGGGAAATGTGCTAGTGATATGCAGCTCTTTATGGATTTTTATTGCTATGTATAGATTGTGGGCCGGCAAGGTGGTGTAGTAGTTAGCAGGTCCGCCTCCAGCAAGAAGGCCCTGGGTTCGATTCCTGGGCTTGGTGAGAGCGTTTCTCTCTGTGGAGTTTGTGTGTCCTCCTTGTGCTGGCGTGGGTTTCCTCCAGGTACTCCGGTTTCCTCCTACAGTCCTAAGACATGCACATTAGGCTAACTGGCTGTTCCAAATCACCCCTAGGTGAGAGTGTGAGCAAGAATGGTTGAGCGTTGGCGAGCTGTTCAGGGTTTACCCTGCCTTCGCCCAGTATTGGCTGAGATAGGCTCCCCACGACCCTAGTAGGATTGAGCAGTTCGGTAAAAGACGTCGATAACGCAGAATTAGCTGTTCAGTTAGTTAGTTGGTTAGGTAGGAATTATCACGTAATGTTCCATATGTGGTACATTCAGGAACAGGAAGATTTTGGGGTCTTATAACTACATAAATATCGTGTGTACACATTACAGAACTGTACTTAAAGGAGAGATATAAGGCCTTTCCCACTTTTTTGACCCATAAATGTTGTTAGACGACACCAGAGCGTCAAATAACAAGGTGGGTGCATGTTAAAATTTTCCCTTTGGGCTGTTTGACCCGAGAATAAACACAAGGTTCTCTTTGGCCTTCCCCCACTGCCGCCTCAATGCACATGGGTATCTCCACCCATCTCGGTCTGCCCCACAGTGCACTGACTGTCGAGCTTACAGGCAACCAATCAGGGCAGAGTAGGCACAGAGGGTGTAAAGACCATAAATTAGAGTAGGAAGCCAAATACGCTGTCCAGCACATGCACTGAAAATCAGTGTTATAGGGGGAGGTGGGAAGCGGGTTCCTGATGGACTGTGGAGGTTTTTGGATCAGGAATTGTACTTTGGTGGTCAACTGGAGTCCGGAATGAAATATAGAGATCTGAAAATGGGTCCATTAGACTAAATATGTTTCATTTTTATATATTTAAAAGTTTTTTTATATATATATAAATTTAAATCTTATTAGTTGTGATTATTCTCTGAAGCTTTTGGTATTAATAAGGCTAATTAATAAGGCTCTTCCATGATGCAGGAAGCCAGACAGCCATAGCTTCTGATCTGTATGGGTCCAGTGGAATTTAATTTATAGGTAAAGCAGCCCCTGGTTGCAAAAACGTTTGTGAACACATGAAGTAGACAGCATGTAACTTATTAAAGCCAGATTAGATGTATGTACATGTTGGATCCAAGGTGCCCGGAGGGTCACAAGTAATACAGAGGACCGGTTTCTTCTAAACAACAGCCTACTCATTATCAAGACCTTCAGGAACCTTGCTGATTAAAACATTTCCTGTTATTTGGACTACAAGTCAGTCTCGTTGGCTTTCGGGGATTGTCTTCAGCTTCCTTCACTCTGCTAACTTGCAGTCATTAATCTTTGTCAAGCGACATTGAAATTGAAGACCAAACAGACTCTGACTGTGCGGCGTTTGAACTTCCCAGCAGCTTGAGTGAGTCACATAGGACGCGCTCTGTGTCCTTCACTTTGTAGCACCTGCAAATTCGACACTGAAGCTCCGCCGTACAGCTCAGTTACTCAACCGGCTGAGGCCAAAATGGCTTCTACTGTACATCAAAAACAGAGGAAGATACAGAAGCAACAGTTATTTAAAAAAAAAAAAACTTTATTAAGGAATTCATGATTCGCCGAAACCCAGCGACATTTAACCACTTAGTGCTTCTTCGTAATTGCCGTCTTCATCATGTAATGAAATTGCAGGCTGTTTTCTTGTATCATCCCCAACAGCAACATCAACCAAGAGACCTGTTCAGGCTTTGACCTTATGTTTAGCATCGTTCTGGTTCATTCTCGCTCATTTAATCCTGCTAGGGTTGCATGGAGGTTGGGGTCTATTTCAGCCAACATTAGGCGAAGGTGGAGTGCACTTTGACCATCACAGGACAAACACACACACACACACACACACTCGTTCCCACTCCCAGCCACACCTAGGGGCAATGTAAAACATCCAGTCAGCCTAATGTGCATGTGTTTGGAACGTCGGACGACACCAGAGTACCAGGAGGAAACCCACATAAGCATAGGAAGGGCATGCAGACTTGACACACAGAAACGCTCTCGCCAAGCACAGGACTCGAACCTTGCTGCAGGGAGGAGGACCTGCTAACCCCTACAAGACTGTGCTGCCCATTCTGGTTCAGTTCACATGCACGGTATAGGTTATCACATCCACCTCACAGCAAGAAGGTCCTGGGTTTGAGTCCTGGGCTCGGCTAAGGCGTTTCTATGTGGAGTTTGCATCTTCTCCCTGTGGTTGCGTGAGTTTCCTCTGGTTCCTCTGGTTTCCTGCTACGGTCCAAGGATACGCATATTAGGTTCCAAATTGCCCCTAGGTATGACTGTGAGTGTGAATGGTTGTGTGTGTGTGTTTCCCTGTGATGGTCGGGTGAGCTGTTCGGGCTGTACCCTGCCTCGGCCTTGAGTCGGCTCATTTAGGCTTTAGCCTCCCCATGACCCTGGTAGGAGTAAGCGATTTGGCTAACGGACGGGTAGCTTTTATTGCAGTGTACACAAGAATTCGCCAATACGCCAACCGACATTCCGTGACATTGTTACCAGTACTGCAGTGGCTTCATCCACTCTCAGCGAAGAGTTCAATCGTTTTTATTATTTACTTTTACTTTTACTGATAGAGATAGAATTCTATTTAATGCGACAGTGACCTCATTACCCATGCCAAAGAGTGAACCCATGGAGGTGAAATATTACAAATGTAGTCTAGTTAGCTCATTTTAAGCGTAACTGCACTGTACCAGGCTACAACGCTTATACAGTATATAGAATTGGCCCTGTAATGGACAGCTGAGCAGTTCAGGGTTGGCTGGTATAGGCTTCAGTCTTCCCGAGACCCTAATAGGTAAAATTAAGTGGCGCGTGTGTCTTACAGTGGCCACACCCCGTTGTTGTTGTTAATGATGATGATGATGATGATGCGGAGCAAATCGAACCGTAAAGTTCTCACGCTCCAGATGACACGGACAGTGGTGTAGGACCGTGACATGCGGTTCAGCTCAACTTATTTCCTCTTTGTGCCCGCAGTCCCGGTTGTGTTTGTGTTCATTCGCCGATTAAGCGTCTTATACAGGTGAAACAAGGCATAACATTTTTAGCTGTTGGGGGATGCTGTTCGCGGGTGTTCTCATTCAGTGAGATTTAGCAACGCTGACTCCTGACTATGATAGATAACACCGAGCCGGTTGTTCAAATCCTGGAGGATGTTGTAGGTGCAGGTCCGTTGTAGCCGCTCTATTCATGCGGCTTACCACCCGATGGGGATCGGCTAATTGCCGACCCTAGCCAGGGCCCTTTTTCTAAGGATTTCGCACAAAAGATCACATGGTGGTGGCACCGAAGGAAGGGGGGGTTGCAAAGTGGAGAGGCTTCCCCTTAAAGAATGTGTCTGTGTAAAGAGTCCTATTGCTGACTGCGGGAGCGAATCGTCCCTCAACAAGTTATCTGTGACCCACTTGTCCATCCGTGTGTGAAGACCTCCATTTATTTTCTCTCTTCTCTGGTATACAACACTTAATCTCTGTTGCTTTTCCACATTGGGGAACTGTTGTTCATGGTGGAACACAAAGCCGGGCTTGTCCTGTACGTCCCATGTCCTATCTCTACATTCTCACCACCGCACAAGGACAACGGCTTCGTCAGAGCCGCTCCAGGAGCTTGATATTGATTCTCGGAGTTTCTATTGCGTCGAAACAGTGAAGAGAGAGGTCATTATTTCTCTTTAAACGTGCACTCTTGAATTTTAGTGTCCTTATCATACTGCGTATTGATTTTTATTTCCACCCCGACTTTAAAGGAGAAGACAATACTTGTTGAAAGTTGATCTCATTCATAACTCGATATTAAAATCATTCTATGTGTATAATATGAGTCCTGGATCTAATAGCTGCTATCGCGGTGATTTCATTAAGATCTGAATCGCAGAATGATGATGTCATCAATACCCAAGTTAACATGGAGGAGTTTGGCTTTAAACATAATTTATTTCAGTATTTCAGGTCTCTGTAAATAGATATATGAATCCTTGCGTATATATCGTTTCCCACTGGACAGGAAATGATTTTAATCTAAGCATTTTTACACCTCCAACACAAATATGTTAATAAATGGCATGAATGTATCAAAATCCTATACTTGTACATGTTATTTTGGGCATTGATGACACCTCCTTCGAGAGGCTCAGTCATAAAATTGTTAAAACAGAAATAAGTGGGCGGTACGGTGGTGCGGTGGTTAGCATGTCCGCCTCACGGCAAGTAGATGCTGGGTTCGAGTCCCAGGCTCAGGTATTTCTGTGTGGAGTTTGCATGTTATCCGTCTTCTTGCATGGGTTTCCTCCGGGTACTCCGGTTTCCTCCCACAGTCCAAAAACATGCCCATGAGGCTAACTGGCTGTTCCAAATCGACCCCTAGGTGTGAGTCCGAATGGTTGTGTGCGTTGCCCTGCGATTGTCTGGCAAGCTGTTCAGGGTTGGCCGGGATAGGCTCCAGTCTCCCTGCGACCCTAATCAAGATTAGGCAGTTCAACAAATGACCGAGTGAGTGTGAAATGAGTGAGTGAGTGAGAAGCTCTCGGCGTGAGATTTTTTTAAGCCAAAGACTAATAATTAATGTGTCGTTCCCAGTCACTCCCAGGATTAAATAGGCAGCCGACAGTAAAGAGGTGAGAAGGAGACGGGATTTAAGGCAGGTTCGTTTGCAGCCAGCTCTTTTTTCATTCGCTCTGTGGTTGAGAGCCAAAGCAGCTTTGAGTGGGCTTGATTGAAAAGGTGTTATGACTGCTAATGATCACAATCTGCCAATCAACCTGGCCTCGCAATATTTCATCCACTACAAGAAATTAAAAGATGATGAATTACATGGTTTAATTTAAGGATTTTATAATGCATTGATTAGAATTGAAACAGGAAGATCTATAACCGAAACGGATATTTATTCAGTTTATTAAAAACTCCCACATGTCTACTGATGAGATATTAATGACTTCAGCACAGCACACTGTCCTCTTTTATTGTCTTATTTAACGAACAGAAATATCTCCTACAAATCGTTCCCGACAGAGCTTCTCATAAGTTGACTAGAGTCCTATTATTAGTGGCATCTGGTTCGGAGCAACTTCCCCACCAGTATGTTTTAAATGTTTCAGTAGCGACTCAATACACACGCGCCCAGGCTGTGAGAGACCACTTGAGCTAGATGTACGTAGGTGCTTTAACAGAGATCGGTGCTTTTGTGGAACTGATGTAAAAATGTTAATGTTCCTAATCAGAAGAGACCCAGGAGAGGATATAATATCCCACCGGCTCAGGATCAGTGTAGGTCTGAGAATGATCTGTTTTTAAGCCTTACAGTCTGACACCTACCTAAATCAGCTGCACTGTAATAGCTGCACCAGCGTCTCAATCTGGCGTGAGCATGATGGGAATACACAATAACCCTGACTCTTCTGACCTGCCCTTAATTAGAAAGGACAACTCGATGAGTCATTGATGCTGTGAGTTGTTAAAGGCTACACCGAGTAACATTTAATATATAAGAGTTACTTGTAAACCCGCTGTTAAAAATACCCACCCCTTCTCGGTTGTCTTTCATTCATTCACTTATCTGCGTAATACCACTACAGTCACAGAGAAGCAGGAGCCTATAGCTGGCCTCACACGCGACACGGTTCTGACTGTGGTTTTTGTCCTGGGTTCGAGTCCCGGGCTCGGGCGTTTTTCTGTATGGAGTTTGCGCATTCTTCCCTTGCTTGAGTGGTTTCATCCGGGTACTCCGGTTTCCTCCCACAGTCCGAAGACGTACACATTAGGCTAATTGGCTGTTCCAAATTGACTGTAGGTGTAGATGTGAAGGTGAACGGTTTGAATGACCTGCGATGGTCTGGTAAGCTGTAATGATGCCCCGGTATCACCAAGCTGACCCTTGAACAAGGTCCTTAAACCCTCAACTGCTCTGGATGTTTGGTGTCCGCCAAACAAATGTAATGAAGCCTGTTCAAGGTTTTTATTTCCATACCATGTTCACGTTGATATCTACACTCATTTTTTATGAAACCGCTAACCAGCAGCTCAACACAAACACTACTTATAGAAAGTAGTGGCACATTTTAGTTTAATCATCCAGGAGACGTAATGAGAGCTAAACATTATTCAGTATGCTGTTTACCCACGGCAAACACATCTATGTTACCTTCATGTCTCTCAACAACATGTGCCAAAACCGTACAAAGGAAATGCAAGGATTTGATGTCATTAGTGATAGATGTCCAAAAAAAAAGTTTTTTTTTCCCAAGAAACAATGAGTAGAAAATGAGCACAGGTATTTTGGGAATATATATCCCAACTTGTTTTCATCCAAAAGCATGTTTCAGTTTGGTTCATCTCTTATTCCTTAGCCTGTCAACTTGAGTTGTTGGGTTTCAAAAAGCTTATGAATAAAGTAGCGGGAACGTGTCCTAGCAAACTCCTTGTTTCTTGTTAGTTCTATAAGGCGTTCAAATCCAAGACATCAGTTACTACAGATTCCTGGATCGCTGCAGTTGAGAGAAACTTCATATTAAAGGCATAGTATTATCTGGATAAATAGTGAAGCACAAGGAAATGCTGGCTTGATATCCGTGTTCGTATTAGTGTTAAACAAGAGCGGGCTGAAGAGTTCAGAGGCTGACCATTACGCAATGGTCGAATGTGGTGTATTTTTCTATATAGTCCCCGGTGAACTTTTCAGCCCATCCTCACGTGTTGAATTTAGTCAGCGATTCAACAGAGCCATAGTTAGGCCTGTCACCACAG
Source organism: Porochilus rendahli (assembly GCA_039654305.1). Classification (NCBI taxonomy): domain Eukaryota; kingdom Metazoa; phylum Chordata; class Actinopteri; order Siluriformes; family Plotosidae; genus Porochilus; species Porochilus rendahli. The sequence goes on along the minus strand of JBCNYG010000015.1, from coordinate 16,996,646 downwards.
TTTTAAAAAAGTTATCACAATTAAATGATACTACTGACATTTAAAAAATATTTTTATGGCCAAAACTAACAATTTTAATATAACTCTTAAATATCAATTTATTCCTTTAAAATATTAAAAAGCTGTAATGCGATCCAATAAAGGCGAATTGTGGCGTGGTGGTTAGCACATCTGCCCAAAAGCAAGAAGGTTTGAGTCCCAGTTTGGGTGTTTCTGCATGGAGTTTGCATGTTCTCCCTGTGCTTGCTTGGTTTTTCTCAGGGTTCTCTGGTTTCCTCCCACAGTCCAAAGACCTGCATATTAGTCTAATTGGCTGTGCCAAACTGCCCCTAGGTGCAGGTGCGAGTGGTTGTGTGTGTGTGTGTGACCCTGCGATGGTCTGGCCATGCGATGGTTCAGGGTGTACCTCGCCTTCACCCAGTGTCAAACAAGAGGTTCGGCAAACCAGTGAGCGAGTGAAACAATACAATTTAATTAACATCCCAAATAGAACTGATTCAACAAAAAGTAAACAACCAAAAGCAGAGAGAAAGTCTCATGTAAATACACACACATTAATTACAGCTGCTAATTGTGATTATTTTGCATTAATCGTATAACGGGGTGATTAATTGACTATCGCGGCAGACCTAGCCATAGCTGGAACTTTCAAAAAAAATAAAAAATAAATAAATAAAAAATGTGCACGCCTCATGTCAATCACTCTCTCTCATACACACTCTGAAAAGTTTACGTCTGGTGTTATTACAGATGGTGATAACGGCCCAAATACTTCTATCTCCTGAGAAGGACATGAGTTCACGCCATGCAGGAGGAGAAGGAGGGAGGAGGCGATGGATGAAGCCCTACCTGCCACTTGTCTTTCCTTGCTCCGTCAGTTTGATGCCACAGACGCTAATGGTTCTCCGGGGAGGCAGCAAATTAAGTGTGCTTGGCTAGTAATGAATTCAAAGGGCACATGTTCTCCAAATGTGGTCTCTTAGAGGAGCACAATATAAACCTCGATGTGCACTGATCAACACTGGATGATAAGGTACACAAACATACTCTTCTTGTTTAGGGTGGGTGGGATTAGCTCAAGGTGTTCACTTTTGTGTGCGGTCGGGAGCCTAGTGGGAAGCCTGTTACTGACAAAATCACTTTCGCTCCAACCCAAAGCTTGACAAAACAGCATATACATTTAGAGAAAGCCTCAAAGAGGTAACCTGGAATTAGAATTCCTAGTGCCCGAGACTTGAGCAGCACCTTATTGGCGAGAGAAGGTGCACAGCAGTGCTTCATGGCTGAATGGTATCTATTTGATGAGAGAAAAACAGATACCAATTAAATTATTCCACAAGGCTTTAGCCCAGTGGGTGCAGGAGCGAAACCCAGGCACTCGGCTCGCCTGTAATCATTAGGCAACGGCCTGTTGGAAAAAAGCACGAGCGATGTCACCGCAACATGCTCACCAAGTTGTACAATTCATATAATTTACTTGCTGTCACACTCGAATGAGAAGCTTTTATTATTATCATATGCAGAAAGAAACCGAAGTTGAAGCAGGAAGGCTCAAAGAATTTATCCTGTGTTTCTTCCCCTCCCTTTAACCATTTGGGTATTCTATAAACATCAAGGGCAACAAATTAAGCATACTCTCTTTCAGGGCCAATCATTACTTTTTTTCTTTAAAGTATAAAAAAAAAAGAAAGAGCGATAACACCACCACCTCCAGAGCCATTTGAAATTCTGACAGCGCCTCCCTCTTTCTCCTTGCTCCCCTTCCCCTCTGCCACCCCCGCCACTTCAATTGCTCTGGCCTCGGCGTGCATTCATCAGCTGCCGAATTAGAATTTGTTTCCTCACAAACCATTGATCATCGGCCTATTACCAGGCAAATGACAGTTAATTACCCACTACATTAACCACCGGGACCCGGGGACCAGCTCCGCGTGCCATCAGTCAACATGATGAATGTGGCAAGTTCAGTAATGCACGGCCGTTCGCTCGTCCGCCTGCCACGCTGAGAGCAACCCCTGGATCTCACTTCCCGGCACCCAGGGAAAATCTATGGCAATCTGCATAATTACAGGCTCAGGGTTAATAACAGACAAATGATTTGTTGCGTCTCGAGCAGCAGGCGCCCCACGCCAACATGCGGCACCAGCTTCGTGGCCCACGCTGGCGTAAGCTTTAAGACGCCAGGCTTGAGTAAGGGAAGAGAGTCGGTGTGTGAGAGCGAGGAAGGCGGGGGGGGGGGGGGGGGGCTTGGTTGATGGAGAGTGGACAAAGCTGGCAAAGC
>JBCNYG010000015.1:16939726-16957825 GCA_039654305.1 Porochilus rendahli | reverse complement strand
CACACACACACACACACACACACACACACACACACACACACACACACACACACACACACACACACACACATTTTCTTCGTAGCAATTTCTGTGTTTATGCTCTCATTGATAGTGATTTGATGATTACAGCCCATAGTTGGACAGCGAGATCGGGCAACACAGTCAATGTTTCTACAATAGAATGATCTATTTTGTATAAATAATCAAAAAACCCACAACACATTCATTCATTTCACAAACGGCTTAGTCCTGTTAGGGTCATGAAAAGCCTATCTCAGCCAACCCTGGGCTAAGGCAGTGTACACCCTAAACAGCTCATATGTCCTTCACAGAGCCAGCACAATAACTTTGTGGGAAAAAAAAGACTTTGGGAAGAAACACAAGTACCCGGAGGAAACCCACAGGAGAACGGAAGGAACACGCAAACTCTTCACATAAACGCCCTTTCTGAGCCCTGGACTCAAACCCAGGACCTTCTTGTCTTGAGGCGGATGTGCTAACCACTACACCACTGGGCCGCATAACCCACAACACATGACTCATAAATCACAGTGATATAGCTTCCTGTCATCATATCGCCCTTCATTATTGAATAATTACTAACATTTATAGACCGACTTTTTTCATCACTTTTTAATGCACCCTCCTCGATCTCGAATGACTCTCATATTGACGTTGGATGCTGATTCGATCTCTTTTTGCCGCCTGCTTTAGAGCAGCCAACTTAGATGGCCTTTGCCAGAGATCCTGATCCTGTCTGTTTTCCATTCCCAGATGTTTTGCCTGTGACTGATGGTGACACTTGTTTTTTATTGTGGTAAGCTTTGATTTTAGCAAAATTGATAGCCTGGAGATAGGACAGTCACAGGCCTCAAGGCTGTACAGTAGTCCTTTATTTCATGGCTGTTACAAACAGTGTGGTCTGCAGTGTTCCATTTAGAAGATCTGGGGCTGAAACACGAGGTGTAAATGTAAATGTACGTCTTGTATGGCGGGTGATGTGAGTGACAATGGCGCGAGGTGGGCAGACACGACTGCACTGTCTTGACCACAAACTTCTGGCTTAAACCGCAGGCTCAATGAATGGGGAGACGGCTGAGAGGGAAGTCTGTGGTCCTTGCTTAGTGACCTGGCTGAGCTCTAAGACACATGGGAAAAAAGCTTTATTGTGTGCGTGCGTGTGTGTTCGTGTGTGTGTGTGTGTGTGTCTATGTGTGCATACATGTCTGTGCATAGGCCCTAAAGGCCTAGCCAGGGGTCTAGACATTAAAAAAAAGGTCTTTCTAAAGTCAAAGCCTTGCAGGTGGCTCATTTAGTAGAAAAAAGGAAAGGATTAATTTATGTACAGAAGGGACGAAGAACTGAGATTCTGTTCATCTAGCGTAGAATATAGAAACACTAGCAACGACGCAGTGAAAAGCAAGGCTGTTTACATTACTGCTGCTATGCATGTGTGCCTGTGTGACATCTGCGCTTGAAACACGCACACACACACACACACACACACACACACGCACACACACGCACACACACACACACATGCATGCATGTACACATACACTCTGTGTTGAAAGTCTGCTCTGGGAAACAGGGACAGACTAAGGGTGGTGATGTCGTGTTCAGGGCTCTAGTGTCTCTTCAGGCTTTGCTGTTTACACCACAATAATCAAAACACAAGAACTTGGCGGCCTCAGGCTCGGCCCCTCCACCTCCCAGCGCCATGTTTGGCTTTGATTTTCTCTCTGTCTCTCTCCGTCTCTTTGTGTATCCACTTCTTTGCATTCCATCCTTGATTACCCTGCTCTAGAGTACAATATAATTCTATTCATGAGATCTCTTGAGCGTTTTTGTTTTTTTTTGTTTGGTCACATTTCTAAACAACAACATGATGCCTGAAGAATAGTGGTGATAGGATGTGCCTCTTTTCATTACATTTGCATTTTATTACATGCTGTCGCTGACAGGGAAGAAAAAAATATAACAAAGAACACTTGAGTCATGAACTGTGTTTGTGCTTTTAGACAGTAGATGAGTGCTTGATGAACTTTTGTACTTTTCGCGGACTACAAGATTTAGAATCTTCACGTCCACAATCTTACTGGCTCTACAAACTCCCATGTTTTTGGAAAGAAAGCAGATTTTGGAAGACCACAAAAATTTTTTTTTCAAATCTTGGGATCCAAAGGTTAGTTGGTTGGCTGGTTGGTTGGTTGGTTTGTTTATCTATCTATTATATGAAATTATGAAGCAGTGATTAGTGAATTAATATGCGAATCTCGTTTGCTAGGTTGGTTAATATTCATATTGCCTCTTTGTGTGGCAATCTTGTCCATTTCCTCCCTAATTTACGTCAGAGTTGCGGGAAAGCTGGAGCCAATCCCAAATCACTTTGGGCAAGAGGTGGGGTTCACCCGAAGCAAGCTACTAAACTACTGCAAGGCTTACACAGAGATGAGCAAACGATTCACATTCACATTATGGGCAATTTAATATTTCAATCTGACCTGATTTGCTTGTCTTTGGATGTTTGGAGAAGACAGAGAACCCAGATCAAACCCACACAAAGTCCACACAGAAAGGCCCCAGTACCTTCATACCAGGAACCTTCATACCAGGAACCTTCATACCAGGAACCTTCTTGTTCTGAGGCAACACTGTTAACCACTGCACCACCATTCAGCCTTTCATGGCCATGTTTATTGATGAAATGTATCAGACTTTCTAGGGAATGCCAGGTGGTTTGAGAAACCATTCCATACGGCTACTATTAGTGAATATTAATACTCGTTAATTATACACTGTCATTTAAAAGAACAGCACAGTGGTTATTTTAAACCTGCTTCCTTTGCTGACAGTGTGTGAGTGTGTGAGTGTGTGTGTGTGTGTGTGTGTGTGGTATGAACATAAAATGCATCACTTTGTTTGTCCATAAATAAATGTCTCCTCTCTCTTTACACACGTGTGCTGTTCATCATTCTGAATTGCTTCCATTAGGAGTAATGGATAGCATGTGTCTGAAGTTTCTGGATTTAGCTAAAGCAATCATGTTTATGAGATGTATTGAAAAAGATATGTTGTCTATGCTAAAATAAATCGTATAATATAGTGTGTTTAGGCAATTAGAATGATTTTGATGTTTAGACAAAAAAAAGCCCTCAAACATCATTTACATTTTTAAACCAGTGACACTCAGGCCCAGAGGTATTTCCCTATCGATAGCAATCAGACGTGATTCTTTCCAGCAGCATATCTAATGCAGTGTGTGTGTAGGGAGTTTTGGAGAACCATGGCGGGGTGATGGATGGGAGAGGTATTTTAGGCTCTCAACACAGGCCCCCTCTATATTCCCAAAGGAAATCATTATGAATCATGGGTGAGAATGTTTTTACAGTAAACAGTAGCGGAGGAGCAGTGAAGCTCATAAAACACGAAGAGAAAAACCGTACAAGTGTGTATGTGTGAGAGTGTATCCCCAGTCTCGCTCACATCCCCGATGCATAAGTAGAATTTTTATGATGCATGTTCTACCATTAGTCGGTTTTCTGGCTGTCAGTCATGACACGTTTTATATGATCCATCTCACTTGGCTTATGCAAACTACAGTTCTCAACAAGCAGATTCGTCACACTCTGTCCATTTCTTTACATCTTTATCCCCAACAATATGAAATGAAATCAGTGAACAGCTCTTACTTTTTTATCCTTGGCAGAAATGGGAATTCGTTGGCCTGACTTCTCTGTGATATGCTATCTCTTCACACATACGTTCACACATCTCATCACCTCCCCTACTGTGTGGTAAGAAGGTATGACAGCAGGAAGAGTGACCTGCTGTAGCCTGATCTTCTCCGGCTTTCCCTGGGATTAAAATGAGTGTTCTCACCGATCACATACTCTCTAGCCCTGTTCACACACGCTGATGTACAAAAAAACAACAACAACAACAACAAATGTTCATTCAAAGTTCGTCTTTTATAGTCATAAGTAACAGGTGCTGTGTGTTCCCACTGGACTGTAGTTAAAAAGATATTAGCTATCCCTTGCCTTGGTCTTTTCATCACAGCATGGTGATAGAATTGTACGAGCCTCACTATATTGAGATGGAAGAAAGATTCTAGTGAAGGTGGCGATCACCTATGGTTTCTTTCCTTGTCATTAATTTGCTACCGGTCACTTTACAGTGATGCAGTCTGAGTATTTACACTGTGTAGCGGTCAGTGGTTCTGTCGTCGTAGCACCGTGTCATCATTCACGCAGTGTTTCCTACACATAGGAAAACTGCCTACAAAAATACATACTGCCTGGGTATATAGTGCACAAAAATACATACTGCCTGGGTATATAGTACACAAAAATACATACTGCCTGGGTATATAGTACACAAAAATACATACTGCCTGGGTATATAGTGCACAAAAAGAAGTATGGTGTAATCTGAAGGGGGTCACAATACTCAGTAAACATTTAGTAGTACTCAAATAGTACACTGATGACTACATTCGTACTATGAACGTGTAGCAGAATGTAGAGAACCTGTCAGGTAGTAATTACTTTACCTACTTTACTTTAGTGCATACTGAGTATTGGGACTCATCCCTGGACATTGATGATCTATTTTATGAAGTAGGTTTGAAGAGCTATAATGTTCTAGAGTGATTGAATGAATAAATTTGATTAGTATTCACATCTTAGGAATTGGGCAATCTGATTGGTCAACTATCGGGTATTTAAAAACACATAATTTTTTCGGGATAATCCTTGAATTAAAATGGCGCACATTGTTTTAGGTGAGGGTCCTCACTGTCACACTTTAAAAATAAACAAATAAACTATAAATATCTTCTTTCGGTATGCTTTTATTTTTGTTACTGTGTTGTATATACTAAAACTCTGAATGTGTCTAAAAACATGCCATTAACAATAGCCGTTAGCACTTACAGCTGCTCAGAGCTCACCTGACCTTTCTCTGTTATGGTTAAAATATGTAATAAATAAATAATAATAATAAATACATGTATTATTAATAATAATAATAATAATAATAAACTATAGCATCTCATTTTTGTTTGCTTTTTATGTTTCCATGTAGTATATAGTAATATAATTGCATGCCTGAGGCTCGGTGGATTTCACCGAGTTGATCATTTGTCTTGGGGACTACTCATTGACTTCCACTTCATATTCAGTTCAAAATTCTTAAGTATATTGAACTGTATCCCTAAAAGGAATTGTGTTGCGGCCCACCAAATCAGTGGAGAGCAGTGCATGTTACTGTCAATGTTACCATAGCAACATGGAGCACTTGAGCTCAGTCCAGACGTTCAGTTTTAAAATATTGCTTTTTTTATAGACTATTTATTGATTAATAAAAAAAAAGATGTCAATAACAGAAATTAATAGCCAATATATATTTTTTATTATTAGAAATAGCAGATAAAAAAATCTTCATTCATTCATTCATTTTCTGAAACGCTTATTCCTAATTAGGGCTGCGGGGAGGCTGGCGCCCATCTCAGCCGACTCTGGGCGAGGGCAGAGTACACCCTGGACAGCTCGCCAGGCCACCAACAAGGCAGGGGTGTAAGCTAGCACATGATGCTGCCACCCACATCTTTATGAGCTGCTGAACATGCGCATTCAGGAAAAGACATACATTTACAGCCTTTGGCAGCCACCCTTATCCAGAGGTTAGCGTATGTCATCCCTTACTCCTGGATGTACCTTTTATCCAAATCTGTGCATAACGTTTTGAATTATCTTGCACACAAACGAACAAAAAAGCAACAAACACGGATAATAACATAACCTTCTGGCACAGGTACGAAACAAGTGGCTGTTGAATCTGGTTGTTTACAATGCAAGAAAGGGAGACGTTAAACCATAGACTGGCTAATTTGATGCCTCCGTTATTCTTTCTCAAAGTTTTCGTGTTGGTTCAATTTGCATAAAAATGAAGGGTGGGTGAAAACATCACAACGGAGGGTAACAAAACAACAGAGAGATAAGAGTGAGAGGGAAAGAGCAAGGGAGAGAGGGAGGCAGAGGTGAGAGTGCCGGACAGAAATAGCTGGCTCATATGCCAAAGAGAAGTCTTATTAGCCTTTGCACCTCCTTGGGTCATTCTTAGGTCATACCTTCGTTAAGGATGAGAGACGGAAACCCTTGGCCTTTTCTTTGCCTGCATGCTTGTTGAGGAAATTGCCGATGGTCAGCAGGTACTCAAGCACGAACATGAACGATTCACAGCCGCACAACTGACGACACATGTCAATCTTCTGCTTAATCAGCTGCGGGAAGAACAGAGAAAGGCCACTGTGTGTCAACATACACAGTGCAAAAGTTAGCAATGGTGTCCTGATTCTTCCGCAATTTGGGCCTTCAAACATAATGACACACCCTGTTTATGAGCAATCAGCATAATATAAAGCACTCACTTACTTGTTTGCTGAACAAATGAATCCTACTAAGGTCACGGTGAGGCTCAAGCCTAATTCAGCCGACACTGAGCGAAGGCAAGCAGAGTATATCCTTGTACAGTTCACCAGACTATTGCAAGGCAACACACACACAGCCATTCACACCCACTCTCACACCTAGGGGCAACTCGGAACCGCTAATGAGCCTGATGTGCATGTGTTTGGACTGTAGGAGGAAACGCAGAGTACCCAGATAAAACCTACGCAAGCACAGGGTGAGCATGCAAGCTTCACCGAGCCCGGGATTCGAACCCAGGCTGTTCTCGCTGTGAGTCGGACCTGCTAACCACAACAGCAGTATGCCACCACTATAAAACTTTGTGTCTGTGTGCGTGTGTGTGTTTGGGGGGTCGGGGGGGTCTTTAGTGAACTTCAGATTACAAAAAGTGCACATTGGAACACCAGCCTCAAACCAGACCTGCAATATCTATCCATTACCTCTAATTAATTAGTGAAAATGAGATACACTGCATTAATTTAGCGTGCCTGTTTAACATTCATATTAATTCCACAGCTAACAAGCTGATTTTCCTTCTGAGGATCACCCCCCTGCAGTTTCACTGCTGCAAAGAGGTTCAGCTGCACTAGATTTGCTGCTCAGAGCCGATGGGTATTCATTGGTTATGCTTTTCGCGTTGGTGGTTCTCGCTTGCATCTGTTCCCTTGATGCGAGTTTGAGCAGAGGAAAGGCTAAATACATGCATCAGTGCATATGGTCAGATGGTGATGTGACCTTTGGAGTGGGATTAGGCATGTACGCATTGTTTTAACTGGAGCTACTGATATTTTATCCAAGACAGAACCGAGAAAAACACTCTCGCCAGACCACGCGACGCAACACACATCCATTCACATTCACGCTCACACCTGGGGGCAAGTCAGAACAGCCAATTAGCCTGATGTGCATGGTTTTGGACTGTAGAGGAAAACTGGAGCACTTGAACGAAACCCACTTAAGCACGGAAAGAACATGCAGACTCCACAAAGAAACACGCTCGCCCAGCCCGGGACTCGAACCCATAAGTGCAGGTACACTAATCACAGACACTCTTCCTTCTTGAAGGAAATAATCATTTGTTTTCGTATGAAACTACTTACTGGATTCTTGGGAGGCATGGTGGCATAGTGGTTAGCATGACCATCTCACAGCAAGAAGGTCATGCGGTCGAGTTCTGGGCTCGGCGAGACACGCATGTTAGGCTAATTGGCTGTTCCAAATTGCCCCCCAGGTGTTAGTGTGAGTGTGAATGGTTGTGTGTGTTGCCCTGTGATGGAGTGGCATGCTGTTCAGGGTGTACCCCGCCTTCGCCCAGAGTTGGCTAAGATATTCTACAGCCTCCCCACCAACGTAATATAATAAAGCGATTCGGCAAATAAACAAATGAAGGGTGTCATGATGTGCTGGGTACATAGGTATCTCCGGCCATCCCAGTCTTTTATTGTCAGTGCCTGCATCTGCGTCTGCGTCTGCGTTGCCATTCCCATCGATGTCGGCATCTTGTCTGGGATATTTCTCATGAACTCCTGGCAACATCATTCTGAAATTTTACATGCAGTTTTCTATGGTGCGCAGCAGCTTGTCAGTTACTTTTTTTTGACCTTTGACGTGACCTTGACCTTATAAATTTTGTCCGGGCTAAAGGGTTTCGCTATCTCTACTGGCTATTTTTATACAGTGTGTACTTTCAGGTGCTGTTTTATTATACATGACTGTACAACACCTTGATCGAATATCACCGCTGTGTTATATGCATATATATGTATACATCTACATTACAAGAACCTGCCCTCCTGAATCACTGAATATAGAGAGGGTATTATAAAAACACTAAAATTACACGATGATTCAAAATAGCTGTTGCGTACAAGCACTGGGAAGTAAACGGAAAATGAAGGGTTGAATAGTGAGACTCTGGGTTTCCAAACCCAGCTGGGACTGCCACTAGCGCCACCAGTGAGATGCAGTAGGTCGCACCTGTTGAGCTGGCTCTCTTCCCCCAGCCTAACACCCGTCTGTCGGACGGCAGGCAGATCCGCCTTAATGTTGCAGGCTTAAAATGTCTAGTGTGTCGGACGATGTTTATGGATTTAGCGGGTGGCAGTGGTGAAAATAGTTTTGTTTACGGGACAGATCTATCACAAGGGACCAGATTGTGTTCCACCTACAGCTCCTGAACTTGTCTTTGACACCGCGAATGCCTTACATCTTGGCGTAAAAATTATGCAGCATCCTGTTTGCTGTAATTAAGAGTTGGAATAGCAGTATGCATTAATTAAATATTTAAAAAGCGTTTGTTTTTGTTTTTTTGTAAAGATTTTGTGTAATGATCAGACTAAATAATCCTACTAGGGTTGCAGGGAGGCTGGATCCTATCTCTGCCGACTCTGGGCAAAGGCAGAGTACCCCCTTAATACCTCGCCACAACATCGCAGGACAACACACAACACTCATACTCACACCTAGGGGCAATTAGCATAATATGCATGTCTTTGTCGTGTAGTAGGAGACCGGAGTACCCGTAGGAAAACCACGCAGGCACAGGGAAAGCATGCAAACTTCACACAGAAACACCCAAGGCTGGGACTCGAACCCAGGACCTTCTTGCAGTCGGGCAGATGTGCTAACCACTATACTACCGTGCCCCCCGTTAATAAACTTATTAATCCTTTTATCATGAAATGGTAATATATTTCACATGTGAGTGATTGCAAATGGCAGTGGTGGCTTAGGAGTTAAGAATCTCGGTTATTGAGTAGATGGTTGTGGGTTTAAATCCCAGGACCACGAAGCTGCTGCTGTCAAAAAGCTAAGTTGTATGAAATTAGACAAAAGAATTTAGGTTGCTCTGGATAAGGGCGTCCTCAAAATGCCATAAATAAAAAAGTTTGAGAATCATTGCGCTGCATTTTATTTACACCTCACATGGCATCCAGACTTGATCTTTCTAGGGCCACAAGGAGGCTGGAGCCTATATCAGCCGACTCGGTATGAAGACAGGGATTACTCTGAACCATCACAGACCATCACAGGGCAACATTTCACACTCCCACTTAAATCTAAAGAGCCAATTTCGAACAGCCGGTTGTTCTAATGTGCGTGTCTTTGGACTGTGGAAAAAAACCCTGAAGTACCTGGAGGAAACCTACACAAGCATTGAGACAACATGCAAACTCCATACAGAAACACCCCCGCCGAGCCAGGGACTCTAACCCTCCTTGCTGTTAGGCTCACCAAATATGCCACCATGCCACCCTACGTTAAAAATGTTTGTGTTACATTTGTAGTTGTTTAGAACAACTGTGTTGCAGGCAGGTAGTATCACATAATCAGCAAGTAACCTCTGGCATCACCTGAGGGAAGAAAAATGTTGGCTTGAGTGTCCTCTACCTGCTATCCATCTGAGCTTTGAGTCTGGGGACGAGGGGCTGAGGCAAAACAACTCTGTCCAATATTTTGTATTTAGTCTGTAGTCGCCATTTAATTGCTTATTTGCTGTTTCATGTATCACTATCGGGGCCCTGCGATGGCCTGGCGAGCTGGCCAGGGTGTACCCTGCCCTCGCCCAGAGTCGGCTGAGATGGGCGCCAGCCTCCCCGCAACCCTAATTAGGTATAAGCGGTTCAGAAAATGAATGAATGAATATTCATATATATATATTGTTCTATTTCTTGTACAACCTTTTTCTCAGTACTGTATATGATGCCCTTTTTTTTTTTGCCAGGTGGTTTTCCCACGAGTGGCCCGTGTGTGCAAGAACGACCGTGGCGGCTCACAGCGCGTCCTGGAGAAACAGTGGACATCCTTCCTGAAAGCTCGCCTCAACTGCTCCATCCCGGGAGATTCGCACTTCTATTTCAACATCCTGCAGGCCGTCACTGATGTCATCCACATCAGTGGCCGTGATGTTGTCATGGCTACCTTCTCCACACCATATAACAGGTATGCAGGTTTTTATTCGGAGGGAAATTTAATCCAGTGGGAAAATTTGATCCTTCGGTAATGAATAGAAAATAGACCCGGCAAGTAATTTCTTTTATCTAAATTAGAATCGCAGAGCTGGCGTAGTGCTCACTGTATTTGACAATCCCCGTGTTGTGGGTTTGTGGCGGGGCAATTGAGCTTGCGTAACGGACCAAACAACTACAACATTTCAATAAGGGTTTCAGTACGAAGGCCATATTCAAAGGTAATCCAAGCATGGAAAATGAACTGCCATTGACTGGAACTTCCAGTCATACCGAGGGGACGCATTAGTCATTGTTTCTGGGCAACTACTTCGACAATGTGCCAGTTCATATTTTGGATTTATTGCTCAGATTTACAGTTTTGGCCACAGAGGTTAACAGAATCCCATCTCTGTAATAATCACAATTCTGTCCTTGTGTGCTCTGTATTCCGCCGAGCTGACGAGACAAACGAGGAGGAGTGATTCAGAGTTTTGTTATGTACACAGTAGCGGGTATCCGCAGGCGAATTACTGCATGTCTCTTGGCTCCTCTGTAGCATTCCAGGCTCGGCCGTGTGCGCCTACGACATGGCGGACATCGCGACGGCTTTCACTGGCCGCTTCAAAGAGCAGAAGTCACCAGAGTCGACCTGGACGCCTGTACCCGAAGAGAAAGTTCCTAAACCCAGGTATTCGTCCATGTTTAGTTGTTTCCTGTTGCTATACGACTCTCAAGCTTCTTAAATAACGTGTGGGAAGCTGCTCACTTTCAGCAGATAGACAGCGGTGCCCTGAACAACAATGCCATTGTGCGCTACCATCAGAGACGATATTTGCGATTCTGTGATATGGCGCCAACTGCAATCATGAATATTTACAGTTGACTTTGGGAGATATCGTGTAGCTCTTATAAATAAATCATAGTCACAGCGAGCAATTCTCTTTGAATAACATTGTTACCATGCCATGAGAAGAAAAAAAAAAAGTCAAAAAAAAAAAAAAAGAACAAAGTGCATATCAGCAAATGAGGCGTGAGCTCATTTTCCAGATGGCTGACTAATTTTCCAAAAGCCCCAGCCAGCCTGGTCAATCTTTGTCCTCCGTCCCTCTAATTATCACACCACGAGCGATCTGCATTTCCCCTGAAATAGAATTTTACACGAACGAAAGATCTGGGGAAGACAGTTGAGAGCTCCGTCTAGCATCCATATGGTGTGTCACCGTGTCGAGTGCAACAGGAGTATCGCTGGTGCTGATTAGCATCAAATTATGTGTTTGCGGGAAACAAGGTCAGGTGTTAATGAGTGTAAACGCACTTCCTCTCCTTTTATGTCAATCTTATTTTATCATTACATGGTGCAAGGGTGTTAACAAATGGCGTTTTGGTTGTTCATGCTCTGAAAGCTGCACCGTGAATGCACGGTGTTTTCAATGGAACAATATATAATACATTTACATTTTAATCAAGGAGAAGGGGGCGGCACGGCGGCGTAGTGGTTAGCATGTCTGCCTCAAAGCAGTGAGGTCCTGGGTTTGGGTCCTGGGCTCAACAAGGGTATTTCCATGTGTGGCGTTTGCATGTACACATGCTTGCGTGTGTATCCTCTGGGTAATCCTGGTCTATGGTTTCCGCCCATAGTCCAAAAATGCCTGTGAGTCGTAATGGGAATAGTCAACAAATGTGTGTTAGCCGCACAATGAATGATTTTTGAGCTGTTCAGGGTGAACGACGCCTTCGCCAGAGTCGGCTAAGATAGACTCCGGCTCCCCTGTGGTCTTAGGATTTACTCACTCATTTGCTGGAGCACTTAATACTGAGACACTGGGCGAAGGCGGGGTACACCCTGAACAGCTTGCCAGTCCATTACACGGCTAACACACACAAGCATTTACACTCACACTCACTCCGAGGGGTAAAGTGGAACACCCAGTAAGTCTTATGTACATGGCTTTGGATTGTCTTCGGACTGGGAGGAAAACAAAGTACCCACGCAAGCACAGGGAGAACATGCAGACTCCATACAGAAATGCCCTCGCCAAGTCCGGGACTCAAACCGAGGACCTTCTTGCTGTGAGGCAGGTGAACGAATCACTAAACCACTGCGCCACCTCCTTAGGATTAAGCAGCTCGCAAGACGAATGAATGAATGAATGAATAAATGAGTGAGTGAATGAAAGAAAAGGGGTATATTAGGTCTAAGCTTTAGCAGTTGTTTAGTTTACTGATCTATGACTCTGTTCTTTCTTTCTTTCTTTCTTTCTTTCTTTCTTTTCATTATATGTAGGCCGGGCTGCTGTGCTGGGAAACCATCAGCGGAGAAATACAAAGTGTCCAATGAGTTTCCAGACGACACACTGAACTTTATCAAGATGCACCCGTTGATGGATGAGGCCGTGCCATCCATCGCCAACCGGCCCTGGTTTCTCAAGACGATGGTTCGGTGAGCCTTGACGCCAGATCAGCCTGTGTGTGCTAATGAGGCCGAGGCCAGAGCCGAGAGCAGACAGGGAAGACTTGTGAGAAAGGATGTAGAATAATTCACAGAATTCCTGTCATCTGAAATTCCATTCTATATTAATTCTTTCCTAATGACATGGATGAGTCCGTGGTTTCTATTCGGCATGGGGATTGTTTCTTAATTGATCAGGGCAGCAAGGCATTTGCAATGCAGAGCGGTGACCAGGTCAGATTCGGCCTCAAATTGATGAATCCGGTATCTAGAGCAGGGGGTTGGAATATCTCTGTCAGCTCGAAACTCGATCCAGGATAAGATTCCGTTCTCTCGCCTAAAGGGAAGACGTTCGAATTCATCTCTCTTTCTTTCTTTCTTTCTTACTTTCTTTCTTTCTTATTTTCTTTCTTTCTTTCTTTCTTTCTCACTTTCTTTCTTTCTTTCTTCCTTTTTTTCTTACTTTCTTTCTCACTTTCTTTCTTTCTTTCTTTCTTTCTTTTTTTCTTACTTTCTTTCTTTCTTTCTTTCTTTCTTTCTCACTTTCTTTCTTTCTTTCTTTCTTTTTTTCTTTCTTTCTTTCTTACTTTTTCTTACTTTCTTTCTTTCTTTCTTTCTTTCTTATTTTCTTTCTTTCTTACTTACTTTCTTTCTTTCTTATTTTCTTTCTTTCTCACTTTCTTTCTTTCTTTCTTCTTTTCTTTCTTTCTTTCTTTCTTACTTTTTCTCTTTCTTACTTTCTTTCTTTCTTTCTCACTTTCTTTCTTTCTTTCTTTCTTTCTCACTTTCTTTCTTACTTTTTCTTTCTTTTTCACTTTCTTTCTTTCTTTCTTTCTTTCTTTCTTTCTTTTCTCAACAAATTAGAACAATACGGGCATTTTGTCACACAATAAAAAAGATCTTTCTCTCCGGTCGGAGTCCCAGTTCGACACGGAGTTCATAATCAATCACATAAACCGATTTACATAAAGACTGAGTTTTAAATATACATTTGTTTAAATAATGCTTCACTAGGGTGGCACGGTGGTGTCATGGTTAGCTCATCCGCCTCACTGCACGAAGGACCTGGGTTTGAGCTCTGTCCTCGGCGAGGACGCTTCTGTGTGCAGTTTGCGTGTTCTCCACATGCTTTCGTCTGGTTTCATCCGACACATTAGGCTAAATGGCTGTTCCAAATGACCCCTAGGTGTGAGTGTGTGTGTGAGCCTGAACGGCTGTGTGTGTGTTGCCCGGCAATGGACTGGCGAGCTGTTCGGGGTGTACCCCGCCTTCACCCGGTGTCAGCCGAGATAGGCTCCATCCATCCCATCCTGCGACCCAAGTAGAATGAAGTGGTAATCGGCACAGTGGGTTGTGTTGCTGCCTCACTGCTCCAGCGTGCCCAGTTCATCCCAGAGCTCGGGTTACTCTGATGTTCTCCCTGAGTTTCTTCACCTTCCATATGAAAAGTTTCCAATAGGTGGATTGGTGACTCCGAAATTGGCCCATCTGTGTGTGTGTGTGTGTGTGTGTGTGTGTGTGTGTGTGTGTGTGTGTACGTTGCCATGTGATGGACTGGCATCCCATTCAGACTGTTTTGTCATGTTGTTGACGTGTATGATAGGCTGTGGATCCACTGCGGTCCTGGCCAGGATGAACCTGAATATTAAAAAACAGGTCCCTTCCTCGCCCCTGTAAGACATTTTCGTCTCACCCTCCGTAATTACCTCGAACTGATATTTGCGCACGGATCTGAATATTATACACACATCAGATTAACACGGAGGTCAGCACAGTAATTGGAGTAGCAGACACCGGTCTCCTTTCTCTCACAAGAACAGAGCTGAACGTTAACAAGTCGAAGAATCCCATAATGATCAGCATGACACATTTTCCTCTGGCTCTCTCTCCCTCTCCTACAGATATCGGCTCACTCGCATTGCGGTGGACAACGCCGCCGGGCCGTATCGCAACTACACCGTTGTTTTCCTGGGCTCTGAGAGGGGCATCATCCTTAAGTTCCTGGCTAAGATCAGCAACGGCTTTCTGAACGACAGCCTCTTCCTGGAGGAGCTGAGCATCTACAACCCAGAGAAGTATGCATTTCATTAGAACCTCGCCACGACCCTGTAGATCATGTATAAACCGCTCGATCGGGTTACGGGCCCCTTGAATGCGGTGGGCAAAATTAAAGGGAGCAGAGTGGAACTTTTGCAGCTGGGCCGTTGCCGCGAAGCGCCGCTGAACGTATGGCACGTGATTAAAGAATTCCGAGCGGTTTAATAAAGGGGGGGTGGGGGCGGCGGTGGCGGTGGCGGTGGATGAATGAATGCCTTAAAGCCTAGCAGAGATTCCTCCCTTTCTAAGAAGTGATAGAAGTTTGGATCGTGCCCCTGTGCTGTGGAATACACCGAGAAACCGCAGCCAAAGCAAATCTTCTGATGAAACCTGGCGTTCGATTTCGCTGGTCATGAGAGATTACTTACTGCTACTGAGCTGTGTCATGTGACAAAACGGGTATTTTTGTGAGCGAGCAATGCGACCTCCTACCCTAACATACAGCATTTCACCATGCATTCTCTAGCCAAGAGCCATATGGCTTAGGTTTTAGCAGTTAGCATAAGTGACTTTCCAGCGAAGGATTAGAGAAAAGATCCTCAATACAGATTAGGATAAGATAGAAACATGGATGTCTTAATGCTCGCCTTAATCGAGGAAACCTGTGCATGCATCCAGTCCAGCTGTCATAAAGTAGTATTTAAATATCGCCTTTAGATGTGGGGAACTGGGGATTAGTTGTAGGCTCTATGTGCCTCGCGGCAACCACACAATTCTCTTTACAGCTAATTGCTAAATGATATATTATTATATATAATTATTTCAGTATGTATATATAATAAAGTACTCAGCTGGTCATAGCAGATAGAGTTTCTACACATTGACGCTGTGGCATGGCGCAGGCTATAAGGACAGTCTTGAGTCGGGTGGGAGGGGTCCAACAGTCTGAGAGCGCGAGTGACAATGCTTCTGTTTGGCGTTATTTTTAATTAACACAAGATTTCATTCGCAGCTAACTGGGTTATCAAAGGCCAGCCATGTGACTCGCTGTCTGTGGTGGGAGGCATGTAAAAGAACCATTGCTGTCGTTTGTAAATTGTAGGCCACTGGGTTGCCGTCAGCGTGTTTCTGCCCTGCGATGGCCTGGCAAGCTGTCCGGGGTGCACTCTGACCTCAGAGTCGTCCGAGATGGCCGCCAGTCTCTGCACGATTTTACACCTAATTAGGATTATCCGGTTCAGAAAATGAATAAATGAATGAAGATGTCATTTCACTAGCCGTCTCTGGGTGAAGGCGGGTTACACCCTGAGCAGCACGACACACACAATCCTTCACGCTCACAATTCCGAATGACACGATAAGCAACGCGTCCACCCTGAATTTCAGAGTTTCTCCTGTTCGCTTTAATGGCAGAGTGCACCTGAGTTGCCTCTACAGATTTGTGTAAAAGCTGACGATCCATGTTGGCTCAACTCCGTATTTTATCTGAACACGTGCTTCGGTGGGAGGGATAGGACTCATGGAAAATCTGACCTTTTATACAAAGGAGGTAACATGGTCAATATCCAAAATTTGCTTACATTTAAATCGTGACCTTGAAATTGTGCAACATCTTGAGTACAAAAGAGTCGAGATGTTGCGCCGCATTTTCACTTTGTTGCTTTTAAACCTTCTTCTTCTTCTTTCTCTTCTTTGTCTCCTTTTTCCTTCTCTTCTTTTTCTTCTTTACTTCTTGTTCTTGTTCTTTTTCATCTTCTTCTTCTTATATTTCTTCTTTTT
This sequence comes from Porochilus rendahli, assembly GCA_039654305.1. Lineage (NCBI taxonomy): Eukaryota > Metazoa > Chordata > Actinopteri > Siluriformes > Plotosidae > Porochilus > Porochilus rendahli. The sequence goes on along the minus strand of JBCNYG010000015.1, from coordinate 16,941,137 downwards.
TTCTCTCGTCTTCCTCTTCTTCCTTTTCCTTCACTTCTTCTTTTTCTTCTTCTTCTTCTTTATTCATATTCCTCTTCTTTTTCCTTCTCTTCTTTCTTTTCTTCCTCTTCTTTTTCTTGTTGTTGTTGTTTTTCTTCTTCTTTTTCTTCTCCTTTTTTTCCTCTTTTTATCCTGCCTCTTCTTCTTTCAGCTGCCTCTATATTTTAAACCTTTCTGTTTATTTTCAGTTTCAAAATAATAAATGCTAGGCGGCACTGTGGCATAGTGGTTAGCATGTCCAACTCACAGCAGGAAGGTTCTGGGTTCAAGTCCAGGGCTTGGCAAGGGCGTTTAGGTGTGGCGTTTGCATATTCTCCCTGTGATTGCGTGGGTTTCCTCTGGGTACTCCAGTTTCCTCTCACAGTCCAAAGGCACGCACAGTAGGCTAATTGGCTGTTCCAGATTGCCCCTAGGTATGAGTTTGAAAGGTTTTGTGTGTGTGTGTGTTGGTTCTGCGATGGTCTGGCGAGCTGTTTAGGGTGTACCCTGTCTTTTCTCAGTGTTGATTGAGATTGGATTGAACCACCCTGCTATTAAGTGGTTTGGGAAATGAATGACTGAATGCATATAAAAAAAAAAAAACAGGTGTTTTCAGACTCTTGCACAGCAGTGTATATAAAAAAAATAGTGTTTGAGCTTTTTTTTTTGGATTGTTTCAGATGCAGCATTGATGGCGTGGATGACAAACGCATCATCAGCATGCAGATCGACACCAAGAGTCACTCACTCTTCGTGGCATTCGCATTTTGTGTGGTTAAGGTGCCGCTGTCACGCTGTGAGCGATATGGGGAGTGCAAAAAGTGAGTCCAGCTCTGCACACACTATAAGTTTATCTGTGATAATAACAATAGGGTTTTATATTTGAGAAAAGATGGGAGATGTGTATGATAAGAGGTTAGAGAGCGTGTCGCTGAGTTCACTAATCTCCTTTTACAGGTCCTGTATCGCCTCCAGGGATCCGTACTGCGGCTGGGTGTCGGAAGGCACGTGTCGGGAAATCACAAACACAAAGTATGTTATTGTGAAACACACACCAACACTACACCTGTACCTCTTTTATTAGATAGACATGCACATCAGGCTAATTAGCTCTTACAGATTGCACCTAGGTTTGAGCGTAAGTGTGAATGTGAATGGTTGTGTATATGTTGCGCTAGTGAGCTGTTCAAGGTGCACCCCACGTTCACTCAGTGTTGGCTGAGATAGGGTTTGATCCTAGTAGGATTAAGTGGTTCAGTGGGCGAGTGAGAAAGTGAGTAGTGAGAGAGTGAGAGAATGATTCAGAGTGAGTTAGTGAGTGAAAGAGTGAGGGAGAGAGCGAGAGAGTGAGTGAAAGAGTGGGTGATTGAGTGAGGAAGCGGGTGAAGATCGG
>JBCNYG010000015.1:16858771-16871727 GCA_039654305.1 Porochilus rendahli | reverse complement strand
GGCCTGAGCCCGGGACTCCAACCTGGGACCTTCTTGTTGTGAAGTTAACATGTTAACCATCATGCCGCTGTGTCACCCTCCACTAAATTCACACACAAAAACAAAACAAAACAAACAAGCAATAAAAAAAAAAAAAAAAAAAAAAAAAAGTCATAGGTTGGTGTGAAAAGGGCTTTACTTGACATAAATCTGTTGTTTATAGAACTATACTGTAAAAGCAATTATGTCCTCACCGTCAAACAATTAAACTGAGCTGCGAGTGCTTGTGCAGTATCGCTTAAACAATGAACTGTAGCTGAATTACAATGCCACGGCACTCTGGTGTTATTAATACAGTGAAAGAAGCTGTGTTTTCAGTAGGCTCTAGCTCCTGTATACTTTTATAGACATTTGTATATTAATAACACAGCACGCAATTATGCAAATATAAACCCTGCACTAATCATTTTCATTTGTTGACACGTAACAATTCAGGGTGCTTTTACAAATAAATAATTCAAATGAAAATCAATCACCATTGGTGAAATTTGCATTTACAGAACCACAGTCAAATTGGAATCAGGTCGAGATTAGAAGAGGATGCTGAACTCCAACTGCCATGTCCACACTCGGATTACAGACAGCCGTACCATGCTGCGTAAGGTTACAACACTGAACTAAAGGCTCTAAAACGTTCATTTAAACAATTACGCTGATTTCGGTTCCACTTTTTTGGACAATACATACACAAAATTCTACAGTCAATAAGAGAGACACTTACAGAAACTTCAGTTAAGGGTTTCCTAAATTACCTACAATGCCCTTCGACTACTTATAAAAACTGGTGCCGGTGGTAATTACTCCTGGTTTTATTGCTGCTGTGTACACTCGGCTCTGAGGGATCACGTTCCAAAATTCAACGTTAATACTAATTCCACTTCTCAACAACACCGTGCTCAGCCTCTGCAGTGAATAAGGGCAACTGTTTCGTATAGTTTTAGTGCAGTCTAGAAGATTTTATGTCTCCACTAAGTTTATACTGGATTTCTCATTAACATAATTACAATTTAGTACCTAAATACATAACAGATTGTTTTTGTTACATAAAACTGGCACATAACCTCTAACTTGTTATATGAATAACAACAAGCACACCAGAGGTACAGTTGTGATGCATTCGGATCCGGCGACATACCTGGTAATGCCAGTAATTCCGTTTCTGATCTCAGAATCAAAAAATCCCGAACTTACCAACCTGACCCTGCAGAAATGTTGGCATTGTCACGTAGTGTAATGTTTCCAAACTGTGTTAGATTCTGTTATGTGTTAGCTAATGTTGCCAAATCGCCAACTGGACTTTTTCAGTTATAATTCTGTTTCTGGTTTGAAAATCCAAAGTTATCCCCCATGGAATTCTAGCTATTGTCCACAAGAACAAGTCTGCCAAGTTTCATGCGATTCTGATCGCTAATAACAGTGGAATAGGACTTTTAGAGCCAACTGCCCACAAAACAACAGCAACAACAACAGCAGCAACAACTAGGCGATAAAGAGTTTGACACCACATACCTCCGGTGTCAAAATACAGGACCAGAAAACAAATTAGCTTCAGAATGGTGCAACTCGTTATAAAAAAAATTCCAATTAAAACATGCTGAAAATCTTTCAGGACGGGGTTTTCTTTTTAAACGTGTGCTCATCTATGAAAGTAGTCTTTGAAGATGTAAATAGGGAGACCTCTCCACCCATAATCGGGTAAACAGCTTCAATACAACTTCAGAAACCCGGCACAATTATTGAAGGGACATCAGCAGGTCATGTTGGGAAGAGGGAAAAAATCTGACATTTATCTGGAGGAGTAATAAGAAGGAAAAGCAGTAAGCCACGCTACATCCGCAACACCGTCATGCGGTAATACAGCTCCTGCTGCTGTTCCCGATGACATGACAGCCTGACAAATTTATACACTCGTAACAAGATTTTCCCCCTAGATCTTTCATTAGTCTAGTTTCTATCTCAGGGACCTGACATGTTCTCCAGCATGTGAGTCACAAGCATCTTGTCTCATTGCTAAAATAAGCTAGGCGCTAAATGTACGACCATAACTTTCAGGCAGTTTTAAAATGATCGCAAGTGTAAAAACAACATGTTTCCTTTAGACTTTAGGCTGCTTGCACTAAGAGTTGGTTTCAAACTCAGGTGTGGGGTGGGTTGAGCTCTGGTGCACTGGAAAACAGCGCTATAGGTTTCACTCGAAGTGAACGTCGGGGTCAGTGCATGTCGCATGAAAGCTGGAACTGGGGGTTGAATAACCCGATTGGTTACTAAGAGGATGGATCAGAACGCACTCCTCATCACAGCCTGTGTGACAAGAATCCACAAGAAAGAAAAATATGAGAATAAGCCGTACATAAAAGTCATATATTTACATTCTTGACACATTTAGATGTGTTCTGTTATTTTTGTTAGCTAACTGTTGCTATCTCTGCTGGTGCAACTCAAGAATTTCCCTCAAAGGATGGATCCATCCATCCATCATGTATCAAAACAAGAACTGCTGTTAGTGTTAATAAAGGCTTGATTATTGCAGGTGAACTGGAGAACTGCTCCACTAATGCATTTTTAATATTAACTTAATTAGTAAAATTATTTCTTACATTTCATCTTTCTTGACTAGAACATACAGGGTGCCACGGTGGCGTAGTAGTTAACACGTCTGCTTCACGGCAAGAAGATCCTGGGTTCGAGTCCCAGGCTCGGTGAAGGGTATTTCTGTTTGCATGTTCTCCACGTGCTCCCTGTGGGTTTTCTCCCACAGTCCAAAAATATGCTCTTTAGGATAACTGGCCGTGCCAAATTGCCCCTAGGTGTGTGTGCGCACGTGTGTGAGTGAGTGGATGTCCGGTGGCCCTGCGACGGATAGGCGAACTGTTCAGGGCGCGCCCCGCCTTTGCCCGGTGTCAGCTGACAGCCTCCGCACGACCCTAAGAGGAGTAAGCCGTTCAACCAGATAAGTGATAGCAATAATTGTAATGGCGGTGTTTGGGGGACTTAGTTTCTGTTTACACCTGGGAATCGGAAATGATTCCGGATGAGATTTTAAATCACGTGTGTGTTTTGAGGTAATATGCATATGAGGTCATTATAATTTCCAAGGCGGGCCTTGTTTTAGTGATTATTATGCACAAGATGACTGCTGCACTCAGTACTGAGATTTGACCGTGCCATTTTTAATAGATTATTTTTTCGAAGGTGCGACCCAGTGTACGTCACGTAGTGGGAGGGGGTTTGGGTGTCGAATGTTCTTTGAAGAATCAGACACGTATCCACTTTGCTAATATGTGCTCCAGAGCACCTCTTAAAGACATCTTTAAGAGTATTGTATGTGTTTGCACTTTCACACGACCAGCTATAAGCACAGTGTATAAAAAAAAATAAATAAAAAAACATGGACGCCTACAGTGGTTTTGTCATTTGTCTCATTTCACACAGCAAAATGAAAGCATGGTTGGTCATTAGTTGTGGTAAATACAGAGCGATAAAATGTGTAATGCACGACTCAACAAGCCAAAACACCTTACAGTGAAAGAGTGAAAATGGTGAGGAGTGAAATGGACCAGGTTTAAAGCTGCTATAAATATTTGATAACTCCGAGATCCTGAGCAACTGAAAATTCAGAGAGATTGAGAGTTCAAATCCTCAGGATGCCAAAAGCACTCAATGTCACTATATACCGGATATTTCAAATCATCCAGACTTCACAGGCATGAATGTAAATAGACAGCTTTTCGTCCTCATAGGCAGACACCAAAGAATGTTTAAAAGAAAATACCTGGTATGTTTGGATTGAATGGGGAAATACCTCGTCATTCATTGGTTTGTAATTTACTGCAGGTTTTTACTGCTAGTCGTCTTTTATTAAAATTCTTCAGCATAGCTAATCAACCTATACATCCTATTGTATTGGGATACTTCATTATATTCCTTTTATATACTATACTCTTACTATTACTCGTAGTCGTAGTGTTTGGTAGCATGCAGCCAAGGTCGCACTTGTGGCGCACGTGGTTAGCACGTGACAATCACTTCTGACTTGCTTCGTGCCTCTCTTTAGTATCTATCATCTGCCTACAGAGGTACAATACCCTCAGTATTTGTGGCGGTATGGCGACAGCTATCAACTATCTTCCCTTCTCCAAAGCTATACGATCCCCCTGGATTTTCTGCCAAATGTGTCACATGTGGGTTGCGTGTGCTGTGTGACCAATAGAATTCTCATGTGCAGACCAAAAGTCTCCACGGCCAGTCTACGATGCACAACATACGCAAGTCTCCAGCACGGTCTTACCACATTTTTCTCCAGTAGAACGCCCACTGTAGCACGTACGGCGGGTGGTGAATATTATCTGGATGTGACGCTACTGAAGTTTACGTTACAGCATGTTATTTACAAAGATTCGTCTGATTTCGTTTGGAACAATCACTGTTATCGTCAATGAATTCACGAGAGATGGAAATGTGTAAAAAAGCAACGGAGGATCCAGGAAACGGCTCTGATTTATGAACTGTGTGATCTGTGAACTGAAACGACGTAAAGATGGTTTGAATGGTCACTGTGAAGTCTAGCACTGTTCACATGCACACAACTGACCAGCATCTGCTTGTTTCACTTGGAAACATATAGAAGGGTTACCGAGGCAACCAGCCTTGTCAAACTTTTAGCGGCAAATCAACAAACAAAATCACTTCCTGCTTGTATGAATAGTTACACCTGCTTTTGGTTCATGTGTCAAATTCCAACAGAAATAAGGCACCCGTACATAGAAAAGTTAGGCAGCGGGTGTCAGGCAATGACACCAACAAAGACAATCAATTATTCGAGATGGTATTTGAAAGAAGAAAAAGAAAAAAAAGAAGGAAAAGAAAGAAAGAAATAAAGAAGAGAAAGAAGGAAAGAAAGAAAGAGAGAAAGAAGGAAGAGAAAGAAAGAAAGAGAGAAGGAAGAGAAAGAAAGAAAGAAAGAAAGAAGAGAAAGAAAGAAAGAGAGAAGGAAGAGAAAGAAAGAAGAGAAAGAAAGAAAGAGAAGGAAGAAAAAGAAAGAAAGAGAGAAGGAAGAGAAAGAAAGAAAGAGAGAAGGAAGAGAAAGAAAGAAAGAGAGAAGGAAGAGAAAGAAAGAGAGAAGGAAAGAAAGACAGAAAAAGAAGGAAGAGAAAGAAGAAAGAAAGAAAGAAGAAAGAAAGAAAGAGAAGGAAGAGAAAGAAAGAAGAGAAAGAGAAAGAAGAGAAAGAGAGAAAGACAGAAAGAAAGAAAGAAAGAAAGAAAGGCCTTACACTGAGCCAAACTGTGGTTTTACTACTTACTGCACATGCACAGATGGACAAAGACAACAGGCCACACCACAGGGAAAAACACACACACACACACACACACACACACACAGCTGACTACCACAAAGAAGCCGCACACATACACACACCCTGTAATAACACAGGGAAAACACTCTCTCTCTGTCTCTCACTCTGTCACACACACACCTAACATGCAACTAATGTTTTCTCATAATTAAATTCACTTCCCATTCCATTAATGGAATCCGTCTGACAAATCGAATTTTCGTGTTTGCAGGGTTCTCCTGGCTTTGTGCTGAACCAATCGACCAGCACCACCTGCACAGATTGAAGATTTGATCCCTGCTTCAAATCTGCTCCACTCATGTAAGGAGATAAGGTTTTGTTGGCAGTCTTCACCTTAAAGAAAGCATGGACAATCTGATCAGGCATCAACGCCACCCTGATAGCGGCGTCACTCTGGCGTTGTTTACTTTGCCTTCCTGGGACACTGTCTCTGATCTCTCAGGCGAGCAGACTTGGCCTGGGCTTGATTTACTTTGGTGATAATTCCCAGGCTATGCTTGGACAAACTACAAACAAAACCCCTAGAAGACATGACACGGAGAGGTAAGTGAAGTGCTTACTCGGTCATTACTTCGTGCACTGCTTTTCATTGGGATGACTGGGAACCACTTGCGCGTTTAGCTTCACGGTGCTAAGGCAAGCACTACCACCATTACCACGCTCCGATTATGGGGACACAAAAAAAGGCAAGTTGGCACAATCGTATGACGAAGAAGTACTTTCCATCACTGAAGGCCAAGAAAAAGTAATACACACACACACACACACACACACACACACACACCTGTCTGGTGCATTCGTAACTACAGGGCTGCACTGAAGACACAAAAGAAAGCCGGATATCAGAGATGACAAGTTGGGAGGTCTTAAAAAGAAGTGGGATAAAAGCACCCTTTTCAGAGCAAAATGTCACGGTGATGGGGTAGTTTTATACTTAGGACTGTGAGGGGGGGAAAAAAAACACCATTAGAGCAGGAAAATAAGAGTGCCAAGGAATGAGTCATCCAGTGTGTCAGAATGTGAGAGCAGTGATAAATATGACAGGTGCCTGATTAACATTCTATTACTCAGAAAAATCAGACTACAACTTTACTTTCTTGTGGTCGAAGGATACATGAGAACAAAATGAGAACAACGGGGCTCCCAAATTGTACACTTCATTTATCCACCCATTCTTCAGCCATAGTTCTAACTACAATCACAGCCGTCACGCTCTTCACCGAAGAGATTACAGGCCGTGTAACTCAAGCGTGTCTGTGTCGCAATCGAGTCGAGGGGACAATCTGTGATGTCCAGTTATGCGATGCCTGATGTGCATGTCTTTGTTTTCTGTAGGAGGAGACCGCAGTACCCAGAGGGAACCCGTGCAAGCACGGGAAGCATATTCAAACTCCAGACATCAAGAAACATCCCTGCTGAGAGTGGGACTTGAACACAGGACCTCCTTGCTGTGAGGTGCCGCCTTAAGAAAACTTAAGCATGAATGTTTTTGCTCTGTGTAAATGTTCCCCATGAAAAGCGGCATTAAATAATTTGCAGCGGTGTTTAAGATCGCAAATGCTTAAATTATGCAATGCTTCCATGTGTCTGCAGCTTCAGTTTAAAGTGTTCATGCAGAAACTCTGTGGAAGAGACGTGGTGTAGTATAACGACACGGCATGACTGCGGTATAACACTAACCATTATCACAAGTTCAGTATTTAATGCTATAAACAAATAAGCAAGCAAGAAGATAAAACTTTCTCTTATTGTCACCCATTATATGAATAATATACACAATCATACACACACATTATATATACACATACATATATATATATATTTTTAGTTTTTATTTGTTAAGGAATTTAAGAATTCACAATAATATAAATGCTACATTTCTTCCAGTCACAGAATAAAACTAACTCAAGGTGACTGGATATGCCTTAAAGGTTTGAGATATCTGATCAGCATATGTCACAGAATAATTGTTAAATGTATCAACAAAATACATATATATATAAAAATTACACAATTTAGGAGTTTATTGCTGTATAACTCTATTGGTAGTATATTCCAGTTTCCTCCCACAGTCCAAAGACATTCACATTCGTTCAGTTGGTCACTCAAATTGCCCATCGATGTAAATGTGAGTGTGAACAGTTGGTTGAGTCTGCGTTGGCCCTGCAATAGACTCATAGCAGATGCTTCAGGATCTACCCCACCTCTCAACCGGTATCGGCAGTGACTGGCTCCAGCGTTCTCCAGGACCAGGATGGATAAGCATCATAGAAAATGGATGGATGAAGAACAAGAACATGTTTTTCCTGCCGGTGTTTTTGATTCTTCTTCTTCCTGAACAGAAATGCTTTCAGCTTCTCTTTAAAAGACAGGCCCAGAGATTCAAATGTCTTGGCACTGACACTAAATAGATTTGCCTTGCAGATTCTCTCACTCACATTGCTGAACTGCTCAATCGTACTAAAGTCTCGGGGAGGCTGGCGCCCATCTCAGCCGACACTGAGCGGAGGCGCGGCACACCCTGAACAGCTCGACAAACAATAGCAGGGCCAACACACCCTGGGGCAGTTTGGAACAGACGATCAGCCTAATGCACATGGCTTTGGACTGTGTGAGGAAACCGGAGTACCCTGATGAAACCCACACAAGCACGGGAAGCGTACGCAAACTCCAGACGGAAACGTCCAAGACCGGGACTTGAACCCAGAACCTTTTTGCTCCTTATGAGGCGACGGGGCCGGCCTTGCCTTGTGTATTGTACAATCGGAGTAAAAAGTCTGAGAAAAATAGCACAGAGGTGAAGAAATGCAGAAACTAAAACTGAACGGTAGATTCGAACAAGGTCATGTAAGGCTTAAAATGTCAGAAGCAGGAGTCTGCATTTGATGCGGGCTGAAACCGGTAGCTAGTGGGGTTCATGGAGCGTATCAGTGATGAGAGGAGATTGTGCAGAACGCGTGAGAACTCTGAAGGGTCAGTGTGGAATACACACTGAAGCCTCTTATTGCTTTTAGGCAGGAGACCAAAGTAAAGGGAATTGCAGTAGTCAGGATGAGTGGTGATAAAAGTATAGACCAAAGTTTCAGGCATCCTTTGTGTTCAGAGAGTGGTGGGAGGTGAGCTATACCGCGAAAGAAGAGAAAAGTCTTTTTAGAGAGTGCGGAGAAAGTCTGACTCTGAACTAAACGAGGAGTCAAAAGTATGGTTGAGGTTTCACACTATACACCAGATGAAGGTTTACCCGTAACTGTGACAGTTAATTATGTTAATCACTGAGGCATCCGCACACAAGGTTTCAGACCAATTATAAAGCTTCACTTTTTCCTCCATGTTAAGTTTTATACAAAAGGAATCCATTCGTTATTATCTATTTCAAATGCAAAATAAAGGAGCAGGTGGTAGCAGTGATGTGATGCAGTGCCGCAACAACTTACTTCACTTAATAAATACAGCTGAATAATAAAAAGAGTTGCAGAGCAATCTCATTATTGATTAGTTATGAAACACGATGTGGTGTGCACTAGGCCACTTAGAGCAACACATTTATAATAAACCACACGGTTGGCCTCATGACATTACACGTGTTTCTATGTGTATAAAAATTGATTTACAGTCATTTGTTTGTGGGGTGTGAGAAAACGCAGAAGTGCTATATAGCGCGGCTAATCGATTAGCTTTTAAAAAGCTCAACGAGTGCAGCATGGGGACGTAGCGCTCAGTACGTCTGTCTTACAGCAAGAAGGTCCCGGATTCGAATCCGGCGTGGAGTTTGCATGTTCTCCCTGCGTTTACGTGGGTTTCCTCCGGGTACTCTGGTTTCCTCCCACTGTCCAAAAGATGTGCACATAAGGCTGACTGTGTGTTCCAAATTGCCCCAGATAAGGATATGAATGGTTGTGTGTGTGTGAGTTGGCCCTGCGATTGGCTGGCAAGTTGCTCAGTGTATACAACACCTTCGCCCAGTGTTGGCTGAGCTAGGCTTCAGCCTCCCTGTGATTATGTGAGTAAACTCATCTATATTCTACTAAATGATGCAGGGTTTTATTTTCTTACCATACACGATAAAAACTAATTATCTATAATAGTATACAATCTGCAATACACCGCGAGTTCAGACTCCTGTCCATCACATCCAGTATTAACAGTTTCAGCAATCTTCCGTGGAAACAGACCAGACGTATAAGCCTTCACAATCCGACGTGCTATCCTTGGGCCAGACGTACCAACGTGATCACAAATGTCATTCTTACCAGTTCACTGGTTGTCCTTTCTTGGACCACCTTTGGTAGACACTTTCCACTGAATGACAGGAACATCGTGGTATATGAATCTATGCAGAGGTGTACTTCGTGCTAACGTCCATACCTTTGGGCTGTGGGAGAAAACTGGAGGACCCAGAAGTAGCCCATGCAAGCACAAGGAGAGCCTGCAAACGCCACCAAGAAAGGCCCTTTTTGGGCACGAGATTTGTACCCGTGTATTTTTATTGCACCAGCATGCCGCCTTTCAACTAACCAAAAAACCTCAAAAAAAAGGGTCATTTATTTGATTGATCAAATGAATTAATTAAAATCATATTTAGTATGTAATGTGGTGCATGATCAGATTCTACTCAAGGACGGTTAAACTGTTTAACACAAGTTTCAAAAAAATAAAAAAAAGAACACTTTCCAACTGGTAATTACAGGTTTCTCAAAGACAAACGGTTTTACAAGATGAAAACTTGTAATTACCATAATTCCAACATCACGTCATGAGTCTATTCATGTGGAACCATTTGGTGGTTTCACTCTTCAATCTCGGCAGATACAGCTCCGGGTGAACACGCTACACTATTCCAAAAGGTAGTTTGCTATGTAGTATGCAGTATGGAAGAGACATGATTTGTACACACCAACAACAGAAAAAAGAAAGAAAGAAAAAGGTGCATTGTGGGACACAGTAGAGAACAAAGCAGAGTGCTCTGAAACAAGAACTAGAACTCCATCGTCTGGGATTCATACTGCTCATGTACTGCACGTTTGTTGGGATTTATTATGAGAAGTGTTCATATTATGGTTTTAAAACCGAGCCACTGTAGCGCAGCAGATGCTGTTAATGTTGCTAACTGCTGGGATACCATTAGGAAGTGTAATAAAAGTGACAGTAAGCAGCCAAATTGGGGTAATATTAAGTGATATTAAAATTCATGGATATTTCAGATAGTGTGTTAGTTTATTTTAAACCACGCAGAATTTCAGACATCAACGCACCAAAGAACAATAATATTTATATGAATTAATCTTTAGAAGGAATTTCAGATCTAGTACGGGATCTTGGTTAATGTTTTTACGCAGCATATCTCATGGTATGTACATTACATTTGCAACACGTGGCTACTAACATGCTAACTTTTGGATGATGTGTGCTCACAACATGCTGGTTACTTTTCTTATTTGGGTAAGCAACGACCACTATCTACTACAACTAACTTCGAGCGCTCTGATGGTGTAGTAGCTAGCCAGTCCGCCTCACAGGATGAAGGTCCTGGGGTCGAATCCCAGACTCAGTAAGGGTGTTTCTGTGTGGAGTTTGCATGTTCTCCCCGAGCTTCCGTGAGTTTCCTCCTACAGTCCAAGGACATGAATATTAGTGCGAATCCTGCCATGCAATGGTCTGGTGAGCTGTTCAGGGTGTACCCTGCCTTCACCCGGAGTCGGCTTAGATAGGCTCCTGCCTTTCCATGACCCTGGTAGGATTAAGCTGTTTGGCAAACAAACGAATGAATGAATGAATCGGACACTGGCTACATACTGAACCACTATTTTAAAAAATCCCAGGTCCACGGAGGTAGACAGTGGACAGACGCTTAGATAAGACCAAAGGTCGCACAACCTTGAGATATGTTTACCGAAACAATAATACTAAAAACACAACGAAGCATGTTGGTGGCAGGATCATGCTCCGAGGTCGACTTCATCTCAGCTCTGACTGGGGCTCTAGCAAAGATGGAGGGATTCGTGAATAGCATCAAATACCAATCAGCTGAAAATGAAGAAAAATGTTACTCTCCAGCAAGATAATGACCCAAAGAACAAATCCAAGTCAGCAAAAGAAATAGCTTTAGAAAAAGATCAATATTTCGGAATGGCATCGAAAACCTACGGCTTTGAAAAAGGTTCCACACAGAATATTTAAAAGATCACTATTTATAATTCGATAGATCTGAAACATTTCTACAAGGAAGAGTGGGACCGATTTGCCAAATCAAGATGTGCCGGGCTGTTACGCCCTTACCCAAAATGAGCGAGTGCTGTACCACGACCAAGAAAGTGCTTTAACAAACTCCTAGTGAGGGACCATTAGTTTTCCACTGGAATGCTCTGATGTGATTCATTTTGCTTTCAGTCACACAGAAGTACTTCTTGAGCCGTTTTTATCACGAGTACTTTCATGTTTGCTGCTACTCTACCTACCTCTGATTCTCAGAGATGATCACATGCAACACTGAAACAGCAGCACCGGCTTTAATCATCATTCATATTCTTCAGTGTTTTTCTGCAGAACTCTAGAAACACTGTTTACTGCAGAAGTAGGTCAACTCACACTGTAAGATCTTTTAGCAGATTTTTTTCCCCCTTCCATATGCCAGTTCACACCCACTAGCTAGCCAATTCTCCCATCACACAATAGCCAGAAACTGGCGCGGGTGAAGTCTAGCATGTGTTTCCTCCAAAGACACGTGAAGCCATCCACCACATCTTTACAAACTCCTGCTCATGCTGCGTTCTCAAGCAGCGGTACACACTTGGAGGAAACCGTTAGCTGCCGTCTTCAGCATAGTAAATCGGTAAATAATTAAGAGACACCATGTCCGGATCACAACAATTTCTTTTAGAACCTCAGAAAACACCTAAGCCAGGGTACCGAGTGGCGTCCTGAGGACAAAGAAAGCCTGAAAGCTTCGGCTAAATCCCTCCCCGCTAACACAGCAGTCCTTCAATCCATTTCCCATACTGCAGTTGGTACTGCAAGCTAAACAAGGAAAGACACACCGATACTGCATTCTTAATCTATAATTTACTTTCTGGCATTAGACGGGAGCTCAGGACTTGATCATAAGCACAAAGGAGCACTGCGAGAAAGCCTTTTAACTCCACGACCTTCGCGGTGGCCTATTTAAGGATGCAGGTGTGTCCTCAGTAATCCATCACAGACATGTTTTTAGACGTAGATCAAAGAGAAGTGGACAGAGCGCATGGGGGTAGAGCTCAAGTAAAAACAAGACCTCGGACTTATGGCACATGCTGGTAGAAATGTTTATAGATCTGTGATTGAACTGCGATAGAAATGTTTATAGATCTGTGATTAAACTGTAATAGAAATGTTTATAGATCTGTGATTAAACTGCGATAGAAATGTTTATAGATTTGTGATTAAACTGCGATAGAAATGTTTATAGATCTGTGATTGAACTGTAATAGAAATGTTTATAGATTTGTGATTGAACTGCGATAGAAATGTTTATAGATTTGTGATTAAACTGCGATAGAAATGTTTATAGATCTGTGATTGAACTGTAAT
>JBCNYG010000015.1:16823949-16835896 GCA_039654305.1 Porochilus rendahli | reverse complement strand
ATCAGGTAAATTCCCAAGCCACTACACATGCTATTTACTTGTATGGTCACACACAGGCCACATTTGGCATAGTTGTTACGTCCAGCTCACAACTACAGGGTCCTGGGTTCGAGTCACAGGCTCAGCAAAGGTGTTTTGTGGGTGTGGGTGTGTGAGTGGTGTTTGCATATTCTCCCGTGCTTGCATGGATTTCCTCTGTGTAGTCTGGTTTCCTCCCACAGTCCAAGGATACACACATTAGCTTGATGTCAGTGAGTGTGAATGATTGCGTGCATTGACCCTGCAACAGGCAGGCGAGCTGTCCAGGGTGTACCCCGGCCTTGCCCAGAGTTTTTCTGTACAGTTTTTCCTGTTTGCACTGTGTGATGGTCCATCTCTGATGTATCCGAGCAGAGGAGTTGATTATGCTTCTGCATAGTTGAGCTAAGCTTTCCTTTTGCACAGTGATGCTTTAATGGATATTTGTGGTTGTAACTCTCTTGTGAGTGTAGTGCCTGGCAGTGCTCAGCAAAATAATCCTGTGCCCATGTGATTATATCGCTAGAGATGAATGACGGTTCTTGATGCAGTGCTGTGTAAGGGATCGGAGATCACTGGTGTTCAGCTTTGCCTTGTGCACTTGCTCTGTACACACCAAATTTCCCCCAGACCCCTTGAATTGTATGACGACACTTGACCATCTCCTTTAACAGGTGCTCCGTGCACATCCAACGGGGAAGAGATCCCCGGTGCAGACCCAGAACTCGTCTCGTCTGGCAGAAACACCTAGGAGGTGCTGGAGTGTCTCTGGGGAGCGGGATGTCTGGGTTTCCCCTCCTAGACCTGTTGCCTCTGCAACCCGACTTCAGATAACTGAAGAAAGATGTATGGATGGACCATAAAAACACTACCGCATTAAATAAAGTGGTGTATTTTTTATTTTGTTGTGAAAAAACAGAAGAAACACTCACATGCACAGATTAAGATAAAAGCATTGCTTGAGTAAGAAAAAGATAAATTATATATAAAATACTCTGATTACATACAGTATAATACCAGTAATACGATTAAAGCATATACAGCATCACTTGGATGTTTCCATTGAGTATGTTTTTAGGTCTGATGTACAAAGCATTACAAAGATATGATCTTCAAATACTGTAGCAGCCAAATTGTCGGAGTAAACCTTCAGAAAGGTCAATGGAATGTAATAAATAAATACTTCATATTCATAAAGTAAAAAAAAAAAAAAAAAAAAAGAAAGACATAAATGACATTCGAAGACCAGAAGCAACATGACAGGAAATCACACAGTACCTTCGTAACAAGATATTCACTTTGTGTTTGGTAAACATTAACATATACGTTTGCTCATCCTGTCCACTGCTGCTATTTAAACGATGGTAAGTTTGGCACTTTTATGCTGATGTCTCCAATGTTGATATTCTTGGGCATTTCTGGCAGGTTCATGTTCTTTACTGCTGAAACAGCACGTGCAGGAGCCCCTGCGATGCCAGCCTGTGAACACACACGCACCAACACACAGTAACAGTGGTGTTTGAACCATGGCATGAAAACATTACTCACACAAGAACAGGCAACACGGACACTCGGATCACGTTTCACACATACAGTCGACATCACACGAAAGGCAAAGCACATGACAGATGGGTGCAAACTGGCATTCTGGTTCTCACAGCTCAATATGCACATGCATGTCTCGGGTCAATTTCAAGAGTAACTAAGAGTAGGGCAGAGTAAGCCGTAACTATGGAAACTGAACATATGATTAAAGGATTTGAGTTTTCATGAAGCCTATAGTAAGAATTTCCTCAAAATCAAACTAACCAAAAGCTTTTCGAGAATTGGGTGGGGGGTCAACACAACAGGGAAATTTGACAGCAAGGAAAACAAAACAAAAAAAATCTAAAAAAAAACAAGTGTACAAAAACCTCATGATTTCCTCATGACTAGATGTAATTACCGTATAATAATCGGTATAATACAGTGTATAGGGGGTTGTAGAAAGATTTTCGAATTCCTCCTTAAATTTCTTTTACTAGGTAAAGTTCCTTTGTGACAATGTCAATTGTAAAAAGCACTATACAATTAAAACAGTTGAACTGAATTAATCATGTCCCATAATAAACAACAATAATTTTAAGTAATCAATAACATTACCAAGCTACTGTAAACCACTGGGTGTTCAATTCACTAATCACGTAAAACACACTCCGTCATTCTGAGGCCCGACTTCCAGCTCTAATCATCCAGTTAACAATACTCGCAGGCCCACCTGTTTTCTGTACATCTAGAGATCACTGCATGTAAATCACTTATCAGAGCCATTTATTTAAATCGCACATAAACTACAATTCCGAGCCTGTTGCATTGATAACTGATTCCCAAATACTGACCCGTATGCAGATGAGTAAATACAATCCAATTAAATAAATAAATACTTGTTAACAGCCCTATCAGATAAAGAAAAAGGGGGAAAAACAAGTCCACTGCAAAGTTATTAGCTTTTCAGGTTTTACTCTTTATAGGTATGTTTTCAAGGAACATGAATACTTTCACTTTAGTCCAGATCACCATTCCCCCAAATTCCACATAAAAATATCACTTACTGCATTTAATTACACAAAACCACAACTCATCAAAGCATGAAATGTTACCACACCCTCAATACTGTACAGAAGATCAAATCATCATATCCCATTTTAATGAACACCATCTTAATGTTTCAATTTCGGAGGAGTTGAGAAATCAATGTTTAATGGAAAAACCCTGACATTTAATCACAGCTTTCATGCGTC
The DNA here is from genome assembly GCA_039654305.1 of Porochilus rendahli. Classification (NCBI taxonomy): domain Eukaryota; kingdom Metazoa; phylum Chordata; class Actinopteri; order Siluriformes; family Plotosidae; genus Porochilus; species Porochilus rendahli. The sequence continues at coordinate 16,833,098 of JBCNYG010000015.1, read as the reverse complement.
TTGGCGTTGTTCCTGGGGCGAAAAATTCAAACAGCTCAGCCTAGAGCGATGGCTTGGAACACGGAATGTGGAATTTACTTCATGGAATAAAACTGTTCATGTTGTTCAAACAGACCTATAACAGTAAAACCTGAAAAACTGATAAGTTTGCAGTGGTGTCATTAAGTCTTTTCAGTGGCTGTATAATCAAAAGGAACACATGTTGTTAATGTTTCAAATTTGTTATTTCCCATAAAACTATTTAATACATTTTTGTGTCCCCATGCTTTTTCTTTATTAGTAATATATATATATATATATATATATATATATATATATATATATAAAATCAGTATAGAGATAGATCCATCGATTTACTGAACCACCTAATCCTATTAGGGCTGCTGAGAGGCTGGAGCCTGTCTCAGCCAATACTGGGTGAAAGCAGGGGTACACCCTGAACAGCTTGCCAGCACATTGCAGGACCAACACAAACACAGAACCATTTACACTCACACCTAAAGGCAATATTGAACAGCCAATTAACCTAATGTGCATGTCTTTGGACTGTCGGAGGAAACCGGAGTACCTGGAGGAAACCCACTCAAGCATGGAGAGAACATGCAAACTCCACACAGAAAACCTGAGCCAGGGACTTAAACCCAGAATCTTCTGGCCGCAAGGCAGATGTGCTAACAACTATGCCGCCGTGTCGCCTGTTTATAATAATTTTTTTTTACATTTCTTTTACAGACATGAATACTATATGTGAAACTATTCAAGGAAATAGCTAAAGAGGTAAATATGAAAGTATTCAAAAGCTCGAGAAATTGCATTTCAATTCCTGTGTGAAAAACTGCGAGGACTCCTGAAGAATTCACACTCGTGACAATCGGGAATTACACACTGCTTGGTCAACCATTTCCACTCCTATTTGGTTAGGTGTCCTCTAAAAAAAGTCAACTTTTGTGATTATTAAGTGTGCACAAGTTACATGTCAGTAAAAAATAAATGAGTGAAATATTTGAAATGTTTGTCCTAAGACTGGTTTATGAAATGTTGTCAAAACCCATGTAAACAGATGCACAGACAAAACTAGCACTCGCATTAAAATGGAATCATGACTTCTAACAGACATACAGACATAAAATACCAGTAAGAACTGACTGACTACAGCAGGGGTGAAATAAGAGTGGAAAATTGGAAAATTAGTACATAGACTGAGAAAGGACGTAACTCTACCTGAAACTGAACTAGTGATGGGCATTACGACATGTATTTCTGACATGATTCTTTTAAATCTGCCAATTACAATAATGAGTTTCAAGCTTAACAAACATATTTTACACTATTAAATACCAACAGGAACCCCCATATATACATCATTTATGTTATCTCTTTCCCTTAAAGGGGAATACTTCATCTGCAATAATGTTTAGGTACATGGTACATATAAACGTAACATCCACATGAATGCCAGGATTCTGTGGTTCTCTGGCATAGAGAGTTCTGGTTAACTGGGATGTATGCATACTGTCTCTCCCCCACTCTCACACAGGTCAGTTGATAATGGAGTGACTGATTGCCTTATGCCACAGGGATCCCTCATGTCTGTCCACCTTCTGGTTCTCTCTTTTCAGTTATGTGGTCATACTCTGTCATGCCGGAGTCCCTGCTTGCACTCACCACTGACAAAGTCTCTTCTTTAACCATTGCACTCTCATGAGCATACCTAACAACCTCTCTCTCTCTCTCTCTCTCTCTCTCTCTCTCTGTGTGGGGGAGTGTTTTTGTTGAGATACACATGCTACATCTGAGATGCCACTGATGCTGATCCTTCAGCTCTCAGAAAGGACCAGTTAGATAAATAACTAGTGTTGTTTTAATTTAATCTCTCCTGACCACCACAGGCCTCGGTGATGTATGCTCCAGTGTCAGGAGGAACTTGACCTACCATCCTACCAATCCAACCTACCAATCTGCTTTGCAAGAGACCTCATTTCATTTTTTATTATTTTAAATAGGAACAGGTAAACATCTTACCTTCTATCATACAGTGTCTACAGATAAAGGTGATATACACCAACAAATGAGATCATTTTTACTTTTTTTGATCACCCACATCCACAGAGAAAAAGTAAGTAAGCCCTTACATTTATCACACCATGAAATTGATAAAATCAGCATTAGGTGCCATTATGTAAAGCCTCCTGCTGGTGGATTATGTTGTTTTTAAGCCTGACATCCAGGGTCTGATGTTTACTTTGCGAATGAACAGTGTGCTCTGGACAAACGACTCAAGAATGGAGTTGTTTGCACACAGTCACTGTACAGAGGAACAAGAAAACGTCATACCAACTACGATGTAAAGAAGAGGAAACTTTATGGTTTGGGGTTGCTTCACTGCCTCAGGGACTAGGGAGCACGTAGTGATTGATTCTGATATAAATTCTGAATTAAATCGAAGAGTTGCTGAAGATTATGCAAGGGCAGCTGATTAAAAGTTAAACAGGAAGTGGAACTTTCAACAGGATATTAATCCTTAGCATACAAGCAAATCCTTAAAGAATGATTAAACACACACACGTTACGGAATGGCCTAATCAAAGTCAATATCTGAACCCCTCCGAAATGTTGTGGGGGATATTTGAAGGACAGTCCATGCAAGAAAACCCTGAAACATCATGCAAATAAAGGAAGAGTGGTCAAAACTTTCTGCATGCTGAAGTCAGAGACTGGTGTTCAGTTCTGCCAAACGCACAGGACTCGTTTGTATTTCTTTCTGCTAAAGGTGGTGATACTAGCTTCTGAGACCAAGGATGTACTTACTTTTTACAAGTATACAAAATCTTTGGATATTTTTGTTGAATAAATTATTGGAAAGCTCATTTTCTTTGTGGTTTTATTTAAGTCGCATCACCCTAAAAGACAAACAGTTATAAATAAAATTAAGAAATAAAAAAAGCTATCCTTTCTATGGGATGTACTTTTCTCCCCCATGGCATAATTTCCGTGCATGTGCATGCAAAGACTACAAAATTACAAGTTATGAGTATGGTACAGTATAACTAGTGTTTTATTTAATCCCTACGAACCACCAGAGGCCTCGGTAATGTATGCCCATAATGTCAGGAGGAACTTGACCTACAAATCTAACTGCTTGGGAAGAGACTCCATTTCATTAGAAAAGCCCCAAGCAATTCTGTCTCTTTTCAGCAAGCTAGAGCCTGTGCCTCTTTCTCTGAGACAAGATCACCTCTTTTTAAACCGTACGGAATCCTAGGATAAGGAGGTCTTTCTTGAACTCACTGTGAAGCTGCGCACTACACTGTAAAAGAGCAGAATAGACAGTCACAGGCACATAAGGAGCAGAAATAATTTAGTATGTTCAGTTGGAGCGCCTATCTGGTTCCAAAGAAATGCGTAAATGAAAATATCCACCTCATAAGTCCACCAGCGCGAAACAGTCCTGATTTACTTACAACTTTATCAGTTTATCAGAATCCTGTGATCCGTCCTTAATGTGCGTTATTGCAGGTTGGAGTTCTCATCTTCAAAGCCTCGCTCCTTCTGCTGATGTTCCATATGGAGCTAAATATACTCTCAGGAACGATCAATGTCGACAATGTCGATTGTAAAAAACTGAACTGAATTGAATTAATGGAGCCAAGGAGACCTTGTCCAGATCATCACATGGTCTGTCAGCTATTCCCACAGTGCATCCTGGTTTCATTCCTCCCCCATATAAGCAACACATAAACCCGGCCTTCCACATAATGTAAAAGAAAATGTGATACATCGGGCCAGGTCTCGTTCGTCCGTTGCTACAAGGCCCAGTTCTAATGCTGGCATGCACACTGGGGCTGCTTTCAGCGGCGGACAAGGGTCACCACCGGCACTGTAACTGGTTTGTGATTCCACAGCTCTATATGCAGCAAACTGCACCGCACTGCCTTCTGATAGCTTTCTCTCAGAACCAGCATTATGTTTATCGGCAATTTGAGCTGAAAAAGTAACATCCTGAAAACTAAGCAGTACTGACTTTTCACATTTTAAACAGACTCATATGAGAGAAAACAAATGTAGAACAAAGCTGTGCGAGGCAATGTACACAACATTAGCTAAAATGTCTATAGGGAGCTCCACCGAGAGACTATGACCTCCAGAAAGAAAGGCAGGACACAACATATGTTATTTGTTTAAGAAGGTGTGGATTTACGCATCCAGGATATTCACTAGTAGACGAGAGAATACCCTGAATATCTGAAATCATGGAAGAAAATTTTTTATTATTGTAAATGGGAACAAGTAAACATCTTAGCTTCTATCATACAGTGCCTACAGATAAAGGTGATATACACCAACAAATATTTAATCCCACCTAACCACCAGAGGCCTCGGTAATGTATGCCCATAATGTCAGGAGGAACTTGACCTACCAATCTAACTGCTTGGGATGAGACCCCATTTTATTAGAAAAGCCCCAAGCAATTCTGGCTCTTTTCAGCCTGTGCCTCTTTCTGAGACAAGATCACCTCTTTTTAAGCCGTACGGAATCCTAGGATAAGAAGGTCTTTTTTTGGGCTCACGGTGAGGCACTACACTGTCTAAGAGTATGATAGACAGTTCTGAATGGACAGGTCCCTCCCTGAGATTAGAATGCTGAACTGGAATGAATAAGTTGTTCTGAGGACATGAAAACAGCCATCGCACGAAAAAACCCAAGTCCACCAGTGTGAAACAGTCTTCCTCTTACACGGCTCGAGTAACATCGGACAACTTTACTAAAACTTACACCTCGACAGAAATAACCTTTCTTCCACTGAACAAAGACATTTGTTGCATAGAACCTTGGTCTGGACTTTAAGACCTGTCTTTTCAGTTACGTATCTTTCCAGAGGGGGAACAAATATTTTGGGCCAAAGCAACAAGTTTGCTGATTGACTTGCTTCCATATTGTGTGAAGTCTTCAGCTGTTAAGCATCCCATCACCAGCTAAAAACCTTCTGCCTTCATTGGTGTGTTCTATGGGAGCAGTCAGTGGTGGGGTGGGCACTAGTTTGGGCCCGTCCTAAAAGAATGCTAAGGCCATGACCGTGTTAACCTCTCTGCTCAAGGCTAGTGCAGGGAACGCAGAACATTTCTGGGTTGTGGTGACAAAATCTTTAAAGCCACATAGGCTTCCAAACGGAAGCTATCTGCAGACACAAGCAGTTAGACCCAAAGGGTGCACAGGACATTCAGACATGCTATTGGCTAACATTCTGAGCTCGGTATGAATCCACGCACATGAGAAGAAGAAAGAATCCAAGTGATTCTCACTAATAAGTGATAGGGGGCTGGGGGTTTTTTTGTTTGTTTTCTTTCTTTTTTTTTTTTTACTAAGATCACCCCTCTATAGATGACACATGCTTGTAGGTTGATTTGACTGATTTAATTTTTTTTTTTGTAAGTTTTCAAATAGAAGAAAAATATTCACATTCAAAAACTGCCCATCACTAGACTGAATATAAGCTATAAAAGCAATAATCCCAATACAGTACATGTACTAATACTGTTGCCATGATTTAGAATATCGTGTAATATATGATATATAGTATTGTATATATGTAGTATATAGCATACGTTAATGGATGTTATATTAAAATGTATTTGAGTCAGTCAGTAATTACCAGTTTTCAATTTGTATTGATAACCTTATGATTATCCTTAATCGACAAAACAATTCTAGTGAGAAATTATTTATACCATACTTACCAATTACTTAAAAGCAAAATAAAAAAAGGGATACGGTGTCCAAAATATTTTTGTTTCTGATCCTTATTATGCCATGGTAACATCTACTTTTACGTCTGAGGTAAACACAGGATTAGTGAGTACCACAAAATTAAAAACAAATCTGCTGTGTTCCACCATAGTATCCTGAGAACGAACTTTGTGTTAAGAACTGAATCAGAGTTTACGCACGACTAAACTGATTTTTGGACAAAAAAAGGCTATTTACAGCCTGTGTTCAAGGACACAGCATTAAATTTAAACACAACCAAACAATATTTAGATCTGTTTGGAGTTTTAACGTAGTTATTCTAACTGTTCTTCAATGGAGGACCTTCAGTAGGTTCACATTATGGCAGACAGTATCAGCTTTTAAAACAAAACCTCAAGGTCTACACAAAGCTCATAAGGTACCTTGTGAATCTAATATTCGTCCTCAGGATGTGCAAAATTGTGTAAAATGACTTGGTTGGGAATTCAGAGCAGTACCTGGGTCTACCTGTCTTGCCTGGGGGACTGAAAGATAAACGTCTGCAAGAAGAGAATGGAAAGAACTAGAGAAAGTCAGGAAAGAGGAATGAGGAATGGTAGTTAAAGCAGATAAGTAATTACAGTTTGTAGAGCTGAAAGAGTGAGTATAACCCATCTTAGACCGCAGAAAACTATTGAATTCACCATTATTAGGCATGTGCCGATAATAACATGACATTCAAAACAGAATATGGTTTTGATATACAGTAGTGTGCAGTGAAGATTATACACCACCACTTTTGTCTAAAGCACTCCTAATAAAAAGAAGGAAAAAAGAACTTCTCTATAATTTTTTGGTGAGAAATGTTTTTTTTTTTTTAAAGGTGTCGCAAATTTTATTTATTTTTTTTTTTCAATTTTGCACAGCATGAATGAACTTCAAACCATATGGAATGATTTAGCGAGTGAAGAAATTAAAAAACACAATACACTTATACAACTTAAGATAAACTAAAAAACTAATTCTATACAAGTATTTATTTCATGTAATATTGGATCATGTTTCTGAAAATATGTATTTAAAAAACATCAATATATAGTAATATAGTATAATATAGTAATAACAAAAATAACAGTCTCTGTTTTAGAAAAAAAAGGCAATATTTAGTGTGGCCGCCCTTTACTTTGATTACAGCATTTAACCTTTCAGGCATGGAGATCACATAATTTTTTAATACTTTTTAATTCTTGGAATTATTTTTTTTGGTTCTCATTGCCTACAATAGCATTGTTAATACATTTTCACCAAAAAATTATAGAGAAGTAATTGTTTACTTAATTTTATTAGGAGCCCTTTTAGGCAAAAGTGCTGGTGTATAATCTACCCTGCACTCTACTGTTCTCTTCCAAATACTGTCACCATCCTAGTTTTCTTCAGGAGGCAACAGTATTTTATACTTCCTCCACACCCTAAGGGCTTGAAAATAATTTTTTTCATTCATTGTATTTGATGGAACCTTGAAGCTGCCCCCCCCCTTATTGTAATCAAATCATATTCTAATGAACAGTTTACATTTAACTGCTCATGTCAATTCAGTTATGCAGCTCTTGAATAAAGCATTTAAGAATTAAAGCTTAAGATGTACGACTCAATTTTCTTTGACATGATTCAATGTTTTAATCACTGTAATAAAAAAAATAGATATATAACTTGCTTATGTTGAATTGGGATATTTATACAGTAGTGGTTAGCTTGTGCGCCTCGCAGCAAGAATTTCTGTGGGCGTTTCTGTGTGGATCTTGCATGTTCTTCCAGAGCGTACACGGGTTTCCTTCAGGTAGTGAACCACTATAAACAATCATAATCAAGTTTTATGGACAAATATGCAGCAATACTGTGGAACTTTTGCATATGATCTGGTAAAATAGCTGCCATATTGGAATTTCAAGTGGCTAGTACTTTTTCTTAAGCTCTACCTTACAGTGAGTGTTTCTACAAAATGTCATGCTTGTATTATAAAATGAACAATTGTTTGGCTTATCTGCTCCACTAAGGGACACCAGTTTCCTCCCAAAGTCCAAAGAAATGCACATTCAGCTAACTGAATTTTCCAAATTGCCCTCAGGTGTATTAGAATGGTTTTGTTCGTGTTGCCCTGCGATGGCCTGTTATTCTGTTATAAGTTATTCAGGTTGTACCCCGCGAGACAGATGAGATGAGAGTAGGATTAGGCGGTTTGGCAAATGAGTGAACAAATGAGAGAGTGATCAAATCGAATCAGCACTTAGGTATCAGGATATCATATCAGGTGGTCCCTGCTGATTCCCATGCCTAGTAAAGACCATGTTCCAAAGACCATGACTATTCAGTAGTAACATTAAAAATAAAGTGTGATGAATAAGAGTTTCCTTGCATGATAAAAGAGCGCCCTTTCAGTTTTTTTGTACCATTATATATTAGATGGACAAAGGTTTGTGGACACCTGCCCATCACCCACATATGTGCTTGCTGAACATACCTTTTCACACCCCTTGCTGCTGTAATTACCTTCACTCTTCTGAGTAGGCTTTGGCTGTAAAGCTGTGGGGATTTGCCCATTCAGCCATTAAGAGCATTAGTGAAGTCCGGCACTGAAAGCAGCTGGTGTTCCAGTTCATCTAACCTGCATTGCTTTGTGCAGGAGTTCTTTTAGACTAAATATATATATTCACGGACCTTGTTTGTGACAGGCACATTAAAATATTGGAACAAGAGGGCATTTTAGATTTGAGCAACATTTTGGAGAAGGCTCTCATATGGGTGTTGTTTAAGTTTTCAAAAAATAAATTGCCATTAGTCCAATTTAAATAGTCTAAAATGGCTGCGCTTTTGGTATTTCGGCTTTGAAGTCCCCTAAGGGGCATACTACTTCCCTCTGACCCAGACACAGATAAATTAAATTTTCATCAAGCTATACAGAGAAAATACCAACCCCATATACAGAAAAGATGGGTATTTTTCAAAATGTAACAAAAACCAAAACCTGTGATTTGCTAATTCACATTAATCATCTTTTTTTTTTAATTACTACTAAAATACTTACAATATTTTTATTAAGCAGCTTAAATATGTATTAAGCAAATATGACCAAAGTTTAACAAACGATGAACAAAAGTTGGGACGCAGTTTAAACAAGATTGAAAAATTTACAAAATATACAAGAAACCATCTTAATATAATTAGTAACAGGTGAGGTATTGAGTGTGTAAACTTACCATCCACCAAAGGTACCGTTATTTCAAGCAACAATGTTTTGTGCCTAAATTTTAAAAGAATTGTTAAGTAGTTTAAAAAAATGAAATGAAATCGGGGGCGGCACGGTGGCGTAGTGGTTAGCACGTCCGCCTCACAGCAAGAAGGTCCTGGGTTCGATTCCCAGCTTGGG
>JBCNYG010000015.1:16801949-16817103 GCA_039654305.1 Porochilus rendahli | reverse complement strand
CTTTTCAGGAAACCCCACCATGTGCATAAGTTTGCGATACAGTCAGGGTTGAGAAAGGGGAAAACAGAACGAGTGGGTTCATGTGATTCTAGTGAAAAAATTCAAAACAGGAAATCTATTTAAATATATTAAAAAATATATATTATATATATGTTTAGATTATTGCCAATGATGTAACAAAGGCCTCTGCCAAGTTTGGAGTCAATAGCAGGGATGTAACATGTGAGTTCACTGTGACTCATTTTGCCAGACTCAGTCACATATATACATACGTATTATGTACTAGTACTGTGCGTGAAAGTGTTTTTTATTCTTCTTACATTCCGCCCTCAAGAAAATTGCAGACGTTCTCATCCCGCTTGGATACCAGGTGAAATGTTTCCCTGATGATCTGCTGTTCTGTGTCTTCACTCTGAAATAGAAAATGCACTTATACACTTATGCTACGCTTTTCAACATAAAACCCCGAAACGCTTGATTGACTGACTTTGAAGTTGTATTGATTATATTAAAACCTTGAATTTGTTTCATAACACAATTCGACTCAGTTACAGCATTGATTCTGCAGCATTCACACCCAAACAAGTGTCCCACATACACCAAAAACAGACTTTCTAACACAGCACAGGACACAAATCTGCAGAACACTAAAAAGAAGAACATCAATATGTTGGGTAAATTTTTAAATTAACCATTTACAAACAAAAAGTATACATTTGTCCTAAAAAAATCTATATAGTTACTAAACGAACGACAGCTGAAGGCATATTCACAGCAGGTGTCTGGCACTATGCGTCACATGTAGCATCACGTCACAAAATGCATTCGATCTTGATATACTGTGTTAATACCGCAGGGGGACTTTAGCTCTCCATTTAACCCATCTGAAGTGAGCACACACACGTAAACAGTGAGCACACACACAGGAGCAGTGGGCAGCCACACTGCAGCACCCGGAGAGCAGTTTGCGCTTATATGCCCTACTCAAGGGCCCTTCAGCCGAGAGGGAGGTTTCGCTCCACTTCGTACCTAGAGTGAGGTGACCAAATGAAACCATATGCAGACCAGGTAAACAACCCTAGTGGACAAAGGACCCCAACGCTCGATGGAATGGACGCGTGAGACAGTGATTGCATGTGACTTGAGAGTTTTTTCCTCAGACTGTATAAATCTGGAACTTTCCACCAGATTTTCTAACCGATGAAGCTTTTAGGATTAAAAGCGAAACGTCTTGAGTCTGCTTACAGAGCAACGGTGGGAGCCCTGACATCGTGGTGCCAGGACAACAACCTGCTGCTCAACATCAGCTAGACCAAGGAGCTCATGGTGTACTACAAGAGACTGCAGGGTGGAGGTCACACCCCTATTCACATGGAGGGGAGAGGTTGCTTCAGGTTCCTGGGGATCAACATCACCTGGGATCTGAACTGGTCACATCACGTGAGTGTGATCACAAAAACAGCGAAACAACGACTCTTTTTTTCCTTCACTTACATAGTTTTATTCTTACTTGTATTTTTTTTATTCTCAATGCTAAATTTATGTGCAATTTAGTTTCTCAAGTGCAATTTTGAGGGTACTCTGAGTCCAAGAATTTCATTGCCGGTAGTGATGGTTCATTGTTACCCTTTTATGACTAATAAACTTGAAACTTGTCTTCAAAAACCAAAGAAAAGTACATTTGCCTCGATTCAAGCTTCTTAAGATTACCATGACCCGGATGATTGAGAAGCTACACCGTGTTTCAGTTAAAGTGTTTCGTGCAGGAAAGGCCCGGCGTTTGATGGAATCTAGGACTTGTTTCACATCATCGTGTGTAGATGGAAAGGTCTTCACAGGAACTGTAAAATAGATAAAATAAATTGAGGCGTAGGGCAGTATTTTTAAAATAAATCAGCAGACTTTATGGAAGTTTAATCTTATTTTTTTTAGCCCTCAGAATTTACAGAAAGATTGTTTCACTTGATGAAAAATTAAGTGAAAATTGAACTTTTCAAAGCACCACAGTTTGCAGTCGGGCTTCAGAAAAATTGCTTCGACTAAATAAGCACTGCAGTATCATGAATACAGAAAAGAAAGACTGTTTTATTTCATGTATAAGCCCCACATAAAAGTTCACAGTGTATTAAAACGAGACAAAAAAATTGCACGAATTTGAGTCTTTTAAAAAAATATGTGGAACAGGACAAAACATGTGACCGATTCCAGATACTGAAATATTGATGCATTTGGAAAGAGAATTGAATCTGTTACAGAATGAGGAATAAAACATAATTATAGATGAAAATGTGCTGAATTACATCGCTTTATATGTCGCTAATCAGGAAATGCTACTTTTGACAGTTTTTTTTACCCATGTAACTTTTTTTACAGTTACAGAAACAGTTTCTGAATATCCGCACCTGAAACTCCCCAACATCCAAACACTAAATGAATCCGACTTTCCACCAATCAGCCCATCGTACCAGCGTCTTCCTACCAACAGATGAGTTCCATTTAAAGAGAGTCATATCTGTTTTGAGGCTTCTTATTGGTTTAGTGTTATATGATTTGGGGAATCATTCTGGGATTCTGTAAGTACGGAGAGGATCCTAGTAGTGAATCTGGATAATAAGGAAATACCCTGAGCAACCACAAAAGCCGTGTGAAAATCACTAAAATAATTGGACAGTTCAACAAATTGGACATGGAACCCTTTCTTTAATAAGTATTTTAGCGCGGATATATTGTGTTTATGGATATTTGAACTTGGTCATGTGGAAGATTAGGCTTTTAAAGATGAATTTTTAGCGATATCGCATTTTCGTCAAGGTAAACCAATTTCAACTTACTTTGGCTCTCACTCAATTCCGTATTATGCTGGAGTGGGTCACATATTTTGTGTATCACTCTTTCAGACACACAGTAAAATAACATCAAATTTTATTTCTACGACTGTAAAACTGGCCATATCACTTTAATCCGCTCCACTATCTTGTTTTGATACGCATTCCTTTTCTTGATGCACTTATATATTTTTTCTTATTATTTGATTATGCGTGTTATTTTTTATTTTACGAGATGCACAGAGATGATCATCTGTTATGCCCCACGGTGCTCCATCCCTGTACTAACCAGGGCTTCCTGTACACGGATTGGCTGTAAGTCTTTAGTACAGTCCCCACTTCTTAATCCTATAAACTGATAAGAATAAACACAACAGAGTCATGAGATATTTCTAGGGTGGTTTTATTCACATTCATTGAAACAAACCAATTTATTAAATGGCTTCTAATTAAAGGTGCTTCTTTGAAATGGTTGAGAACTCGGAGAGGGAGGGAGACAGCAGTTGTAACACAGTGAAGTGTCACTTTTGTTTATAAAACTCTTTTTCATTGTCCTGATGGTAAAGTTGAACCGTTTCAGGTGCTTTTACTGGACACCGATTTGCTGAATTGTCCTTCTGGATCAGCATTGTTTAAATGTTCCACCACTTAAAATGAACAAATTGACTAATTGATGACTGAATACATTTTTAAAGATCACTCTGTGTTTTCCTACCGCACATGCATTTCAAAATATTTAACTCTTTCAGCTAACACAGCAGTACCCTGTCGCTTCCTCAGTCCAACAATGAACGGCTCTGGACATAATCCCTCTCTCTGTTTACATCTGTATTTGCTGCTTCTTTAATTAAAGCTCCAAGTCAGGAATGTGGGTCATGAGCAGATCGCAGAGTCCAATAAATTATACTATTTACACAATAATTTGACTTTCTCTACCGTCATGTAAACATACTGTCTGAGTGAAGGCCCCATTCAGGCCCATGTAAATAACCCTTTCAGTCCACACCATCCACACAGCAGTGGTAGAGACATGTCAAATTCCTTCTTGCACGCAGCGCTGCCCTTGTTTCATAGTTCACTTTTTTTGTCCCCGCTAAAGTTAAGTAGAGCATAAACTCCATAAAGATTCACACAATTCCACTTTACACGCTGTGAATTTAAAAATCATGATCTATAATTATATTATATCTTGATAATGCAATTTGTCACAGCATAAAGTGGTCCAACAGCATAGTTTTAATCCACTGTTATGATATTACAGCTGAGAGATCACTATGGACAAGCATTAGATCATAGGATTAAATGTAAAAATTACACACTGTAAAAAAGCTGAGCTCCCAACAGAAATGGTTATAGATGGCTTGTGCTATAAGACTCTTTTAACGGTTACATCAACTTCAACCCTGGAGGAAATACATCAATAAATCTTCCCTGCGGTTCCCAAATACAGTCTGAAGCAAAAGCATAACACTGAGTACTAGCTGATTTCTGCACTTATATATCACCTGCCATGTTAGTTTAATTTTCAGTTTAACGAGATCACGAGATGTTGCTGTTAACATTTGGATTTGTTTTGCTCAATGAAAAAATAATAATCAATTAAAGTCAATTTTAGAAATAAATAAATGAATGAGGTGAGGTGAGCTGCTCACAGCTTAAAAATATGAAAAAATTTAAAACATTTAATTCCATGACCACTTAAGCACCCTCTGAGTGCTCAAACTGCACTCTTGGCACTATGACATAATCCAGCACTTACTTTTTCTGGATTTTGGCTGTTTTCAGGAAATCACACATGACTTCAAATCAATAATGTAAAATAATCACAATCATTCACAAGGAAAATGTACAGAAGCTACCACTGTCTGTTACATAATGTGAGAATTCTATAATAATACCACATTAAATATACATATTATGTACAAAGGAATCCCAAGTGAGAAGCATTAAAGTTTAATTAATTGTTCTGACTTCTAAACAGGCCAACTGTTACCACAAGCCAACCAGGGATGATCAGACGTAATCCAATCTGACCTTGGCTTTGGCTGAAACAATACAAGCATATGCAGCCTTTTGTGCTTTTATTTAGCCAGCTGCAGGATGAAATAATATCTGAGTATAAACCTGCTTGCCCCATTTCCCCAAACATGAGCATCAGTCACAGTGTACAGAAGTTTCATATTTTTATTTCTGCCGCTATTGCTAAAGCTCTTCTTTTCATTTGCTCAGGATAAGTGAGTCCAAACTAATGCAAAAGAATTCTATGGCTGTCTTCAGAAGTTCCATAAACAAAGTGGAAAAGGTGGAAAAATGATACTGTAATCATCCATCCATGTTCTGCCATTTATCCAGTCTGGATTGCAGGGGACTGAGCAGAGAGTCACCTAATCGAGCTCCTTCTAGGGAAATACCGAGACATTCCCAAGCCAGCGGAGACATAATCTCTCCAGCATGTCCTAGGGCTGTCCCAAGGTCTCCTCCCAGTAATAGTAGTAGTCGTAGTAGTAGTAGGTGCCCATTAAGCGTATTCACACGTCCAAACCACTTGGACTGGCTCCTTTCAACATGGAGGAGCAGCTTGACTCTAAGGAGGAGCCCAGATACCCTTTAGAGGAATCTACTTTCTGCTGCCTGCACCCATGGTCTTGTTCTTTTCAGCACTACTTACAGATCGTGGTCCAAGGTGAGCATAGGGCGCTCTTAACCACGGCTGACCAGTACGGTGTCCGCATGACTGTAAATCCCTAACAAATAGCCCGTCACTCTGCCACTTTATTCTTCCCTCGTTCATGAACAAGACCCCAAAATTCTTAAACTCCTCCACTTGATGCAACAATTCATCACCAACCCGGAGTGGGCAATCTACCCTATTCTGACAAATAACCGCAGCCTCAGATTCAGAGGTGATAATTATCACTTCTTCAGCCTCACTTCTGTCATGGAGGCTGAGAAGTGCGATCCTCTAAAGATGGAAAAACCCCTCTGGTCCCCATTCTTAAAGGAGAGGGCCCTCCAAACCAATCTGCCAATACTATTGTCACTGACCTGCACACAATGCTGCAAAGGACTGTCAACTACAACAGACCAACAACATCCAGAGCACAGAGAAACTCTGATCCGATCTCATCCACCCCTGGGGAGAATTTTTTAAATTCCACTATAAATTTTCAACAGGATCGAGATACAGATTGTTTGCCAGCCATTTTTGGCAAGATGGATTGTCTTCAAACCAATTTTCTATCAATGGAATTTTGCCATAATTTCCATGTACATGTCTACGGTGACTGCCATCTCCCCTTGTCCTTCACCAGACATTTAACCCCTTATCATAGGTGTTTTCTTCAGGCAGTCGGCTTCATATGATTCATTCAAACAGCAACAAAAAAAAACACCATCTAATTGGCAAAGCTGTGATTCATCACTGAAAATCCAGGCTCCGTTTGCTTCTCTTTAGCCAGTAACCAACACAGTAGCCTTGACTTTTTCTGTTTCGGTGTTGGTGCTAGTTTTTCTCTGGCATTTTTCTAAGCAGATCCAATTTAATCTGGCCAACTTCTCACAATCTTACACAAACATGAAATCCTAACACTGACCATTTTCTCTGAACTACTGCTGTTTTCATTTGTTTCTGTGTGTATTTTCTATTTTCAAAGCATACTGCAGCGAGTTTTCTATGAGTGTAAAGATTTCTGTGTTCATTTTCACAGACAGAGGAACTTGCAAGCCTTACTTTCCCACATTAATAAAGGAATGAACGCACTTATGTTTACTACGAATAACTGATTGCTTCTCTTGTGGATTTTAGCCAATAGAAAACATTGATATTCATGCAAAAATAACACATTCACTTCACAAAAGTGTCTTTGCCCAAGTAGAGATCATGTGTGAGAGTGCTACTGAGCATTCATGCTACTATTCAAACTTTGGTGTAAAGGTCATTTGTTGCAGGTGTGGCGTTACCAAAGAAGTTGATCTTAACTTAAAAATAAAGTCTGTACTATCGCTGTGTCAGGACTGTAAGGGTAAAGGGCTGGAGCCAGTGCTTCAGCATCCATACACAGAAAGAAAACTGAAACTGAGAAAGGAAATTTTGTGCTTTTTTTCTTGGTTCAAGATTGTTTTTTTTATTAATTCATTTAAGCATGTTAAATTTTTTATTTTATTTTAGGTGAGTAATTTTCCCCCCAGGATTTTTCTCCAATATTATTAGAAACAATGTTTTGTTTTGTGTTTTATTTTTTTTGCCTAGTCTCAACTTTTTTTTTTTAAGTTTCAGCACATAAACCTGCACTAACGATGCACTGACGGCTTATCAACACCTTCGGATTAAAGCGGGGATCACACAACGTGCCACAACAACTCACCTGGTGAGTGCAGCCACTGAGATGAATGTCTTTAGTGTTCATGTTGAAGAGGATGCGGTACAATGAAAAAGGGAATCTCTTTCTGTAGTGGTTTATTCTCATCCACCCCCACCAATTTCAGTCCGGGTGTTTACATGCTACAGTTACAGCACGATTAGGCCATTTAACCGAACTACCGTCCTCAGTGTACCGCACAAGCACACTACAGGAATCGATTTATTGGACGAAGTATGTCGGTTAGTTAGACTTTGAGAAAGTTGATACGAGCTCAGTGATTACATGAATTTTAAATCCAGTTACAATCTAACTAAGACAACAACTCCTGTGTGTGGAGTTCAGTCGAACTTAAACCACGCAAGTGAACTGCATTTGAAAAGAAAACAAACATGATAAAAAAATTCAGAAGATGAATCTTCATACAAATATATTATGTTTAAATACACAACAAGAAATATCCTGGGGTTTGAATCACTTTCATAATCAAACACCGTTAGAGGCAATCCTGTTATATATATCCCAAATAAATAATCCGTCCATCTGGGAATGTGATAAACATACTGAAGGGAAAATAAACCCAAATGTATTAAATGCTTGCATACATCGTGTACGTCCTTTCTTTATTGCTATTACAAGCTTCTATTTCAAGGGAAAAAAATCTAGTGATAAATCTGACAATGTACTGCGAAAAGTCACACGTGATTCACGTGTATGCTATAGTAAATATAGATGTACTATACATCATTCATTCCGAAAAAACGTATGTGAACAAATGCTTGTATTGTGATGTGCCTAGTTTTACTTTATACAGAAGGTCACTAGTCAATATCGGATTTGTTAGTTTAATATCTGTATACTGTTATGTTTTGCTGTTATCTTGCCCTACATAAACTGACAAATTCCACGTCTTATTCTCGCAGTCGTCAAAGTGAAACAGACTCCAAATGGCAGTGTTTTCTAACAGGCTAATCCAAACTGTCAAACAGACTACAGTCAATCGCGACATCAAAAATGTAAGTAAAAACCACCTGCTAATGAAAATATACACAGGTTCACGTGTAACAGAACAGTTTGGAAGGCACTCCTTTCGCTTCAAGTTCTAAATCACTCAGGTAGGTCACATGCTGATAGGGACTCTAAAGTGCAGACTACAAGACCCAGGGCATTTCACTTCGGACAGCCCACGGCATGTGCACCTGCACTGTGACGTACTATACAATGTGACGCAATCTTCACTCTCCTGTCATAAAGAGATCAGGTCCTGCATCTTGTCCACTTGTCTTACAGTGTAAACCCAATGTAATGCCGCCCTTCGCAGTGTTCGGTCCAAAAAATATATCATTGGGTTTCGAAAAGCTGTGTT
Organism: Porochilus rendahli; assembly: GCA_039654305.1. Classification (NCBI taxonomy): domain Eukaryota; kingdom Metazoa; phylum Chordata; class Actinopteri; order Siluriformes; family Plotosidae; genus Porochilus; species Porochilus rendahli. Next base: position 16,808,554 of record JBCNYG010000015.1, on the reverse strand, counting down.
AACTCGGCATAAGAGATCAGCTACACTTTTTCTGGCAAACCTGATTGGTCCTCTTTTACCCTTGGGTTAATACTGTAGGCATTATCCTGAGTAGATAATGCTTGAATCAAAATGACATACTCACGAAATGTCACGGTCACTTGAAGCAGGTGGCATCACCGTCATGCATTGCAATGAAAAAATAACTCATTAAAACCTTTTCTTGTGTATGTGTGTAGTACACTGTAAAAAGTGAGTTGTAAAGAACACGGTTGCAGAGCGTGGTTTACTAATGCTTCCATGCGGTGTATAGTAAAACTTACCTCACCGGTCTCTGTAACAGTTAATATATAATGGCTCGGTGGATGCTGCAGGACTATAAAGTTCCATGTCTGTGTATAGCTGTTAATTACAATGTAACAAACAAAAGATCAAAAGCCCAACAGGGGAACAAGAAGCCTAAAACACTGACCATTTGTGTACATGGGAAATTAAGCAGGTCTGATTAAAACCCATATATTGTATAACTCGAGCACTGAATATAAAACATGGCACAATGAATCGTGGGTGGTACGGCGGTGTAGCGGTTAGCACATCCACCTCACAGAACGAAGGTCCTGGGTTCGAGTCCTGGGCTCGGCGAGGGCATTTCTGTGTGGAGCTCTGAGTACGTGTTCTCCCCATGCTTGTGTGGGTTTCATCCCACAGTCCAAAAACATGCACGTTAGGTGAATCAGCTGTTCCAAAGGCGAGCGTGAATTGTTGTGAGTGTTGGCCTTGCAATGGTCTGGCAAGCTGTCTGCCCGGTGTTGGCTGAGACAAGCTCCAGCCGCCCCGCAACCCTGATACGACTAAGCGGATGGGCAAACGACTGAAAGTGAGTCGAGTATGATTAACTAAAGAGAGATACACCGATTAATAAATATAGGGACTGTATTTTTTGGTAAACAAGACACTTATGATGATTTGAGTGCGAGAAGACTCACTGAATCACGAGTCAAACGCAAGGTCGAGTCATGTGGTAACCCGAGCTCTCTCCCTCTCTCTCTCCAGTGTAACTCTACACGCTGGTATCATCACACAGGATCAGAAATTCAGGATCACATCACACACATGTAACATGATAGACTCAGTATTTGACTAGCCTGACTCAGTACACATATTTTTAATGATGATTATGACTTATTGTCTGAACAAATATCACTTTAGGTCAGTTTAACGGCTGGTGCTAACCCTGCCATTTAAATAACACGTCACCAGCAAATATTATGCAAGCAGTACCAATTACAGTGACCAAACAAATTAGCAAAACAAATACCAGGCAAACAGTTTGGCTTTAATGTACCAAAAGAACGTTACTAGCACAGCTACTGATTTGACTAGCCAGACAGCTGCAGAAATGACGAAAACAGCCAACACGCTAGCATCCTTTGTTTTTTAAACAAACGACTGTCCATCCCAACACCGAGAACATTTAAACTTAATGTCTGTCCTGTGAGAAACCGAGGCTGATATCCCTCTCACAGCTCACTCGAGTCCGCACAACTTAGCCAGGAGTTTTGCTAGCTGGCGTTAGTGAAACTCATACTTACGTAATGTTCGTAAAATTTCGACAGCCTGGGTTTTCCATGGTTGTTGAATATCAGTATGGCTTTTATCATGTTACTGTTTATCAAGCAGAGAATTAAAGTGTCAGAGTCAACTAACGGTCCGGCTGCGGTATTCTGTTTCCTGAGTGAAACTCTTTAGCACAGAGTCACTCAGCTGTACAGCGGGCCGGCGGAGGAGTACATCAAACAGTTGTATGAAGTTAGCGACCGCTGTGCGTTCCGGAATATCCTTCCGCATTGTTTCAAATTAAAAGTCGCGACTTTTAATGCTGTTATTTAACTTTTAACATCTGGACAAAATGTTCTGCATGTACAGTGATGGTTTAAAAATAATGCGATGGCCTGGCGAGCTGTTCAGGGTGTGCTGTGCCCTCGCCCGAAGTCAGCTAAGATGGGCGCTGGCCTCCCCATGACCCTAATTAGGAATAAGCGGTCCAGAAAATGAATTATTACACGTATTTATTTATTCATCATTTTCAGTAAACATTTTGTCCTAACTGAGTCACAGTGGATGTGAACACAGTTGTCTCCACTCCATCACATGGCACCCATTTGTATATGCTTTTATATATTCAGGCATAAACAAGAAATTCTCTGCTATTTCTCATGTCTATATGACTAGTGTTTATATGCTTACACAGCTAAAATGATGAGTCAACAGGACTAATAAATTATATGATATGAAGAAGGCTGGAGCCAATTCTGGTTCGCCCTGAACATCTCGCCAGTTCATATGGGAACACACACAACCATTTAAATTTACTCTCATACCTGGGGGGAATTTGGAACAGCCAGTTAGCCTAATGCGCATGTCTTTGGACTGAGGGAGGAAACTGGAGAACTTGGAGGAAACCCACACAAGAACAGGGAGAACACGCAGACTCATCACAGAACACCCTCAAACCCAGGACCGCGTTATTGTGAGGGGAATATGATAACCACTATGCCACTGTGCCACCTGGGTTTTTATATAAACTCAACGTATCATTTACAAAACCAACAACAGAAATGTGTTATATATACCTAACTTATACAGTGCAGTTGAAGCTGTCATAATCCCGCATATCTCACCACTAGGGGGGGCTATTGTGTGTTTTTGTTTTCCTGTTTTTTCCATGTGCTTCTCCAGGCTATGGGCGTGATCTTGCCTCTTCCAATTCTCTCCACACACCTATTGTTAATCAAGAACCCTACTTATACTCCAGCAAAACTATCCCCAGTGTTGGTTCGCTGACATTGTCGCTACCTGTGATTCTGAATACATCAGCTCTAATCAGTTTATGGCTATCAGTTTATTTCTTGGACCTTTTTTTTTTTTTTTGGCTTTTTCTTGTGTTTTTGTTTGGATTTTTTTGCTGTTGTGTGGGGTTTGGATTCCTCTTTGTGGGGAACTTTTTCATTTCGAATTAAGTTTTGGGTTGGTTTTCCCTGGGGAAAATAATAATAATTTGGACTCGTTCAGGATGGACTGAAGGAGTTGAAGGGAAAAAATGCGGTGGTGGGTTTTTGTGTGTTCCTTCCATATTATGTAATATGAGTGAATTAGTTTTGGGGTTTTTTTTTTTAAAACAAACACGAGCTCTGGATTCTTGTGGATTACCTGTTCTCCTGTCTGCTCAGCATTAGCAAAGTACCCAGCCTACCAGTAGTATTGAACCTCCTTCTACCTTTTTTTCTTCATATTTGCATTTGTGTCCTACTCCGCTTGTCCCACACATGACAGAACGAACCAACCAGACATGGACCCAGCAGACATCAGCCAAGTCTTCCTTGCCCTGAGCCATCGGGGAATACTTCTTGTTCGACATGAGCACGCCATACAGCAGCTTTCAGCTCGTTTTGATGCTCTGGAGGGCATTGAGGACCTAGTTGACTAAATCTGAAATTTCACTTGAACCCCAATCAGAAGGTCCACTGCAAATAGAGTCTGAGTTTACATCTGAAATTATTAGAAACCCAGTCTCAACTTGTATCCGAGACCAAGTTTGAAAATATTCCTGAAACTATATCTGAACTCCTTCCTGAAATTAAGAATGAACTTGAACCTGAACCCAAATCAAACATCCTGTTGGAAGATGAGTCCAAATTTGAGTCTGGACCCAAATCTGAACTCCTGATAGAAACTGAACCTGGAGTTATCTCCCCCGATTGTTCCCAGCTGAAGAATCAAAAAAATCGCGGTTCCTTTAGTCCAGTCTGACCTACGGCGGTGCAGGAGAATTTGTAAGATGGCTTGGCTGGCCTAACTCTGTTTCAAATCCTGCGACCAACGCCTGGCTAACCGTCATCGGGTCCTGGCTCCACAATTCCGTCCTGGTCATCGGTGTGTCAAGTAAGCTCTCACCCTGGTAAATTGGCCCATTTGAAGTGTTAAAGATTATTAACCCTTCTGCTCTGAGACTCCAGCTTCCCAGCCCCATAAGGATCCACCCCATGTTTCACATTTCCCAACTCAAACCGGTGTCCTCCAGTCCTCTGAACCCTCCAGCTGCTCCCCCACCTGCCTGGCTTATTGATGATCATACTGTCTACACTGTCAGACGCCTGCTGAATGTTTGACGCAGAGACAAACCCATACCCCCCCCCACACACACATACACACACACACACAAACTCTGCCTCTGTTGTCCTACTCAGCTTGTCCCACACATGACAGAAACCTAAAGTGTACACAACCATCGAAACCTAAGTTATGAGTAACTGTGTAAGTTAGGACTTACAATTTTGGTGTAATAACAATATACTCATAATTTATACTAGAAAATGAGTATTAATTCTGCAGCTCATTCCTTTTAAGGTCACGGGGAGGCTGGAGCTTATCTCAGCTGTCTGTAGGCAAAAGAGGGTTTCACTCTGAACAGATCGCCAGTCCATCACAGGGCAAGAACACACAATCATTCGCATTCACCCTAACCTAATGTGCTTTGGACTGTGGGAGAAAACCGGAGTACTTGATAGAAACCCAAAAAAGCACAGGGAGAATATACAAAACCCACACCGAAACACCCTCGTTGAGCCCAGAACAAAAACCCAGGACCTTTTTGATGTGGGGTGGGCGTGCTACCCACTGCCCCACCCTATTGGTAGTAATTCTGTTGTGCTCCATTTATATGGAGTCCTTTTCTTGTTGGTAAAATGTTGAACCTTGGAAAAAACAATGGACTTAATTTGTATGCCTATTTTGAAGCGTACCCCACTTAGCCTTATTTATGTAAATAAATAAATAACTGGCATTGCTGAACAATCTGAATTTTAATAAATGTCTTAAAATATACAGGCTGTTTCTCCAGCCAGTGTCACATTCACATTCATACCTAGGATCAATTTGTAGTAACCATGGTTGACCTAATGCGAATGTCTTTAGACTGTGGCAGGAAGCTGGTGTATCCAAAGGAAACCCACACAGGCATGGGGAGAACATGTAACTCCCCACAGAAAGGCCCCTGGCTGATTTGAACCCCAATCCTCATTGTGGGGCAACAGGGCTAATCATTGTGCACAAAATTACTAAAGCTATGACCGGATAAATGGTTTCTCCCTACAACAACACAGTGAGATTTAGCAGCCTGTCATTCAAGAATTGTGTTCAAGAAGTGGAGAGGGAGTTCACATTCCCTAAAGATGGCTGACCTCCCTTCACTAAGACAGCACTTCTTATAGTCATAAATGTGAAAGCTGTGCATGATTTCAGAAGAAGGTGGGCCAACATGGTTTGGGTGGAGAATAAGATTATATAATATTATACTTATATTATTCTATTAAAAAAAATGTTTTTTTCAAATTCAAATTTATTTGTGGGGCAGCACGGTGGCGTAGTGGTTAGCACGTCCGGCTCACAGCAAGAAGGTGCTGGGTTCAATTTCCAGCTCGGGCGTTTCTGTGTGGGGTTTGCATGTTCTCTCCGTGCTTGCATGGGTTTCCTCCGGGTACTCCGGTTTCCTCCCACAGTCCAAAAACATGTCCAGTAGGATAATTAGCTGTTCCAAATCACCCCTAGGTGTGAGTGTGAGTGCAAATGGTTGTGTGAGTGATATTATTAATTCTCATTATTAAGATTATTAATGGTGCTCAGGGTGGCACAGTGGCATAGAGGATAGCAATTCTGTCTCACAGTAAGAAGGTCCTGGGTTCGAGTCCTGGTCTTGGTGATAACATTTCTGTGTGGAGTTTTCGAGTTCTCCCCATGCTTGTGTGGGTTTCCTCTGGGTACTCCGGTTTCCTCCTACAGTCCAAAGACATGCACATTAAACTAATTGGCTGTTTCAAATTGTTACAAAGGTGTGGATGTGCTTGTGAACGGTTGTGTACTTTTGGCTCTGCGATGGTTTGGCGAGCTGTTCAGGGTGTACGCCTCCTCCGGCAGTGTCGGCAAAGATAGTCTCCAGCCTCCTATCGGGTAATAGGATCCAGCAAATAAGTAAAAGTGAGTAACCATGCTGAAGATCCTGCCTGCTGGAGTTGGTTTGAATGAGGGTATTTATTTGCTACTTCCTCAGACAGCAAGGGGGTGCAGTGAGAGGTTCCGCTTTAATTGCATTGTTTTTCCTGGCCACATGATGGCGAATATCTGCTGAAGAAACAAAGTGTTTGACCACCACATCTTAGGGTTCAACACTTCTGCAGCTCAACAACTAAAAAAAAATGTATTCAAGCAAATATTCTTTTAAAGCCTTGCATCATTCACGTGACACTTTCAAAACCCTTTAATGTTTGGTAAATAATCTTATTGTCTATATATTATTGAAAAAAAATCTCAGAATATAATTAAGTTTCCTTGGTTTATCTTGTTAAAATTTAATAAGAAGTTACACAGTTTTCTGTACTGTTCCTGTCTCTGTGCTGCATTTGTAAAAAAAACACATTCCATGAAATGATGTGATAAACACATTCATAGTTTCAGATAAGAAAATTGGATACAAAATCTCTGAAATTCTTTCACATAAATAAGAGTTCATACACACACACACACACACACACACACACACACATTTGTCAACAAAGTATTTGAACCCCATG
>JBCNYG010000015.1:16677214-16694696 GCA_039654305.1 Porochilus rendahli | reverse complement strand
CGATCTGCCCTGTGATGGTCTGGTGAGCTGTTCAAAGTGTACCCTGTGGTCATCCAGTGTCACCGGAGAGGCTCCAGTCTCCCCGCAACCTTTATAGGATTAATCAGTTCGGCAAGTGAACGAGTGATGAAAACTTCGTGAAACTCTTGTGGTTCCTGTATTAGTACCCCTCAACAGGCACAAACTTCTTGTTGTTTCTGCTTCAACTAGAAACTAGAATAAAAATAAAATAAAAATTAAAAATAAAATTATGTAAATATTAAGGTACACTCTGTACAAAAGGGCAATTGTACTGTACTAGTCTGTCTTATTAGAGGGCTCTACTCTTGCAATGTACCAGCGACACCTTGTGGCTTCTCAAGAGAATTGCATGCTCAAATTGGAGCCCATATCATACAGGCCTCGTCAGAAAAAATGAAGCCAAAGAAAAGAACCGTCATTTATCGTTGCACTGTAATCCACAGGTCAAACAATCTGCATTGTCGGGCAACATATGAACATATTCATGGTGTAACTGATCAAATGACTGTATAGATAAAAGTACCAGAGCATGTGTCATCATTAAATATAATTCAGGCACGGCCTTCCTGATAGATGTCCCAAACTCAGTTTGCTTTTTACCCTCACTGTCAATCTCTTTTGCTAAAGCGCTTAATCCTACTAATGAGTCACAGGAAGACTGAAGCCTATCTAAGCCGACGTCGGGCGAAGGCAAGGTTCACCCTGAACAGCTTGCCACACCGTTGCACGACCATTCACACTCACATCCATGCCGGCGGGCAACCTGGAACAGCCAGGTAGCTTCAAGTGCATGTCTTCGGACTGTGGGAGGAAACCGGAGTACCAGGAGGAAACCAACACTCCACACAGAAGTGCTTGAACCCAGGACCTTCTTGCTGTGGGGTGGATATGCTAAACCACTATGTCACATCATCAACCCTGAGTAAAACAATTTCAGCTAAGTAAAAAACAAACAAACAAACAAAGAAATAAATAAATGCTAAATCAATTAAAATAATCTAAAATAAAAATATATATTTATTTATTTTGACCAATAATTTGTATGTAATAAAATACTTTTAATCTCATCTTATAAGATTTATCTGATGTACAAAATTCACATTTCTGCCCATAATGATCCTCCATACAGACGTTTACCTTTACACCGGAAATAGCGTAAAATATACACACCAACAGATGATGACTCCTGAATTCCACTCACTGATTAAACCTTTAAATCTGGGCGAATGTGTAACATGTTAAGCATAAACCAAGAGTTTCATATCTGGATTAAATTTATTCAAATTTTATTGGATTTAATCAAATCTATTCGGAATACGAATAGTGAGATTCTGACCACCGGAAATGCGGTAATTCGCGATATAACCGGACTAAAGCCGCTGAGAAAATCTTCCCCCGGCGTCCTTCACGCTTCACGGACAGGAAGAGCACCGAGCGGGCTGAACCAGCCGTCCCTCCACACCCTGCAGTAGCGGTCTCCGAGAGGACAGATCCGCGGGGCTGTTTGAGATCCGACCATTTTTTTTCCTTACCTGGTCGATGACGACAAGGTGTCACGTCACCGCGCTAGAAACGCGGAAGCGGAGAAACGGCTCCACGTCACTCCGGACCGAACCACGGGACACGGGCATGGGACTCGAACCGCCAGCTACTGAGCCGTGACACTGTTCGTCCTCGCAGGCAGCGGCTCTTTCCGGGAACTGGGTTTGTTCAGGTATTATGTTTTTGTTCCGTCTCTCGGATACCGTTGCTAGCATGGAGGTGACTAGCGCGTGCCGCTGTGCTACAGTAGCGCGCGCGCGACGCTCACCTCGCCTGCGTTCTGTACAGACAGACAGGCTGGATCTCTGGATCCTCTCTTCTACACACAACCTTATATCATTCGCACCTGTGCATGGCTTGATTCGATCCCTCTGCTCCCTATCCGACTCATTTACCTCCTTCTGCACCATTTCACACACACCCAGGACCCCATAGCTGTCAGGATCATCACAATGACACCTGGATTAGTGCTCATGACGTCATCAGGCTCCTGGTGTCAGTCATCATATTTTTAATCTGGCTGCCCATGATATACACTGACCTGAGTGATCCAGGTGCCAGATCTGGTGTGTGTGTGTGTGATGGGTGTGTGGGTGCAGGTGTGTATCATGTAAACATAAACACTCAGCATGCACGAGACAAGCCTGGATGCTATTGTACTTGTGTTCATGTGCAGGGAAAACAAGTGGCACGCTGACCCTGCGTTATAGATTCGTTCTGATCGCTCTACGGCGTGCCTTCATTTTGAAAATCCCAATAATCCCACGTTAGGAATAGAAGAAAGCCTGCATTCCGCCGATAGGTGTGTTTTAAGTGGGCGTATCGTATACAGCTTTATACAAACACATGCATTTGTTCTTAGTCACTCTGAAGCTTCTAATTGTTTTACTCGAATAGGAAACGCCTCGTTACAGAAAGCAGGACTCCGTTTACGTGTAGACGTTTTCGGGACATCCGCATCGATCGTATGGGTTTCCTCAGGGTACTCCAGTTTCCTCCTACACGCCAAAGGAGCGTCTGTGACTGTGAATGGTTTTGTGTGTGTGTGTGTGCTGGCCTTGCAATAGACTGGTGAGATGTTCAGGGTGTACCCCTCCTTCAAGTCAGCAGAGATAGGCTTCAGCCTCCCCGTGGCCGTTGCAGGATTATGCAGTTCAGAAAAATGAATGAATGAATGAATGTATGTGTACTGTTCATGTGTACTAACTGTGTTCTCATTTTGTCAGACAGACATCTTTGGTGCTTTTCCCTGATGGGTGAATCAGGGCCACGCCGCTCCACCCTGGTCTCCAGGTTGCCCATCTTCAGGCGCAGTGTAAGAAAGAGGCAGGACTCGTTGCCGTCCTCGCCGTCCTCTGGTGGTGTAGGAAATGGCGTGCACACTTCGTCTCCCTCAAGCACCAACTCGAGCTCCAGCAGCACGGGAAAGCGGCGCAGCCTTTTCCGAGCCCCGTCAATCAGCTTTCATAGCAAGCGGAGCAGCGAGTCACGTGCCGATTCCAACCAGCTCAGTGCAGACAACCGGAGCCGGCTGTCCGAGCCGAGCTTCAATGAAGGTTGCAACCCCAAGGCACGGCACTCGTTTGGATTTGGTGGACACAAGAAGAAGCTCAGCCGCTCCCATACGGAGGACTTTGAGAAGGCTCCCGCTAACCGTAATGTTTTCATCAACTGCATCAGCTCAGGGACAAACGAGGGAGATGATTCTGGCTTCCTGGATGACCTCAGCAGCAAGAGATCCTCAAAATCAAAAAAGCTGCTGCCCAAGTCCTTTTCGGCCCATCATCGGTTTTCGAAGAACTCCTCTAACCCTGCCGAACAGAACCACGGCAAGGACGATGCTCCCAATACAGGAACTCCAAGTTCCTGGCCTGGCGAACTTGCGGACAGCACCCTACAATCGCCAATAGTTTCTGAGGACCGCACAACTGCCATCACTCCCTCAGACTTCGTCCACGTCACTGAGGACACGGTCTCCGAAGTGGATGCTCTGCCTGTTCCGAGTCCAGCCGAAATCCCCCCTGAGAATATCAGCCAAGGTGTTTCTACCTCACAGACATGCGCCAAACCAGAACAATGTGCTGTGGAGAAGCCGACACTGCCAGAAATGAGCCAAACTGCCAACATACAATGTGACAGTACCACCGTCCGAACGGAACCAGAAACGCCGGATACACCAGAGGAGCCTCTCCAGGGTCAGATAAAGGCCAGTGAAAAGGAACTGAACCCAGAGCTGAGCGAGGAGAGCAGCTCTAACGCAGAACCCAGAGAACGAACACACCGAAATACCGTACTGGTCCAGCAGCTGGGAAAATCGGCAGGCCTGGGCAAACTGGAGAGCAGGCCAAGCTATCTGAGGAAACCTCACACAGGTATGACGGAGTGGGAATTCTCGGTAGTAATGAATGTCTGATGTTGACGATGATCGTCTTTTATTATCAGTGAATTCTGGCTGATTATGAAGGCCTCCTGGTGAAACCTCCCCAGCTTACAGGCTTAGTATCCCCTATGCGCCTGTTTAATATCTTGTTTTGGTTCTGTATCTGGTTACGATAACAGTAACAAGACCGCCTGACCAGAGGAACGGTCATGAGTATGTGCGATAACGTGGCAGCGCAACACTGATTGGTGGAAAGTGGAAAAGTGTGATATCTAGTGTTAGTAAACAGAAGTAGGGATACGACTTCAAGAGAAATAAAAAAGATGGCGATGCTAATATCTAATATCGTTGTGCCCGTTAAAGGGGTTGTTGACACTCACATACAGGAGCAAGCAAATGGTTGCAGAAAGACACTGGTTCTGATTCCAGTTTATTTCCAAGAGATCCCACTGTATTTCATGTTTGTTTAATGTACCTGGGAAGTAGATGGGTACCTTTATCGTTAGTGGAACAAAGCCGTCGCCAGACTTCAGTCGAAACCCAGAAGTTAGTCATTGTTTTATTTAGTTCCCTATTTGTTTTGCGAGTGAGCACGTAGCCAGACACTTGCTGCTTATCATGTTTGAACGTTTGAGCTCTAAATTGGCTTTGGTTTCTATTTACGTTTGGCGTGACTGGTTTAAAATATCATTCTCACTACTCATGACCTGAGGTTATGCTTTGCTGAGACATGTACCAAAAAATCCTGTAATTTAAGTCGAGTTATACGAAGTACTTGGTATTTATTTATTTTTGCTTTTGCACTTCGTTGTCTGGAACTCATCCCAGCTTCAGATGATCGCAGTGGCATTTGAATCGGACCGCCGTTAAATAATTCATTTTTTATTTATGCAAAATAAAAAAAAATAATGGAAAAAAAGGGTGGCACGGTGGCATAGTGGTTAGCGCTACAGCATCACTGCAAGATGGTAGGGGGTTCGAGTCCATGTACTTTGGTTTCCTGCTCCAGTCCAAAGACATGTGCATCAGGCTAACTGGCTGTTCCGGATTGCCCCTGGGTGTGAATGGAAATGGAGAAATGAAAATGCGTCGTTTAGCACACACTGGAGGAAACATCACTATTTCAACTTCCTGAACCTAGCGATTAGCGAGAACATGCGCCCCTCACTAGGCTGCCATGTTTAGTGTTTTTGGCCAGAAGTGTTGCATCATCTGAGCAGAGTGGCTCTATTGTTTAGCTCATTTGAACGCTAATATTCAATTCAACTGCTGAAAAGGAAACGTTAACTCATTAGTAGCACAATTCTACACGTAAACTAGCCTGCTGCGACATTTTAACACCTTCTTTCAGAGCCTAAGCATCACTCCTACAAGCTACACTTCTTCATCATGTGCCAGGCCTGTTCCAGGCTTCAGCTGCAATTAAGCACCAGAGGATCATGGCTAACTAGGCTCTCCTTTGCCTTCCTTCAGCACGCCTTGCACAGCTCCTGGTATTCCCTAAGTAATAACCAGGCACACGCCTGCTTAGCTCCCAAGTTTAGACGGGATCGGGAGTTCACAGGATGGTAAAGAGAGGCAACTTATACATGCACGCCACAAGTGATTAGACTCTTCTGGTCAGAAATCTGTTACAGGCGATAGCCTTTGATGGGTCTGGACACATTCCGCGTATCTTCACAATAGATCAGCTGAAAGTGCCGAGCCCGATCGATGTCACGGCCAGGCCTGCGCGGTGTCTCTTCAGATGTTTTGTATGATTGATAATAGGTTTGATTTGATTGAATAATAGCCAGGTTTATTAATGGTGGTTGCTGTGAAATCGGTTGTCTTGATGTACCAGGTGGCACAAATCAGTGTAAAAAAAAAAAAAATCGGAATTGGAATGTATTGTTTCCTCATTCGTGCTAAACCATGATTTCTTTCATTCATTCATTCATTTTCTGAACCGCTTAATCCTAATCAGGGTCCCGGGAGGCTGGCGCTTATCTCAGCCGACTCCGGGTAAGGGCAGAGAACACCCTGGACAGCTTGCCAGGCCATCACAGGGTGTTTTCTTTTTCTTTAAAAAAGAAGTTCATACTGATCTTGGGCAGAGAAAGTTCCAGCAAAACCTGTTAGGAATTCAACCGGTTTGTAATCAGAAGCTTACATCCACGCATCATGGACCGGCATGTCGTGGTAATATTACGCTTTCAGTGATTCCTTCGAACTGTTCTTTTTTTCTGGGGCGCTTAATCCCAAATAGGGGCGCGGGGAAGCTGGCGCCCATCTCAGCCGGTTGTTACTTGTGCTTCTTTTTCTTTTTCTTACAAGTCGAAAAAAAGTAGATAAAGAGAACGCGATTAAACAAACGAGACACAATGATTACACTGGTTCAGTTGTTTACTGAGGCGGGTCGGTGGTGTAGTGGTTGGCCTGTCGCCGCACAGCAGGCTCGGCGAGGGTGTTTTTGTGTGGAGCTTGCAGGCTCTCCCTGTGAAAGCATGGGTTTCCTCCGGGTACTCTGGTTTCCTCCTACAGTCCGAAGACATGCACATTAGGCTATTTGGCTGTTCCGATTCGCCCCACGTATGAGCGTGTGTTGTTCAGAGTTCACAGAGAAGCGCTCCAGCCTCCCTGCCAGGGTTTTGGCCAGTGAATGTATGAGGTATTACTTTTTTTTAATCGATAAAGATAAAAAGATGAGATGTTTGATGGTAACAGAATGTCTCTCAGTTAATATAATACATTTCTTGTGATTTTTTTCAATTCACTGCTGCGCTTTTCGAGGACGTTTTTGTGTGAAAGAGAACCGGTGCGGTGAATTGTTCTGTAATGTTTTGTGGTGCCTCAGGTTTGATTTAACAAACTTTTCCTTCTGGCTCTAGTTCAACGATTCTTCCACTGCACTCCTCAGACACATTATTGCTTCTGCCCACTGAAAGCATCTCATTCGTCGCGGTGTGACTTTGTTCTCCTTTTCCCATGTGCACCGCAGTGTTGTAATGTTATATCCTCCTGAAGCTCTCATTCCAGAATTCCTGTCGCCGAGAGGTTTGATGGGAGGCAAACTTTGTTGTTCGATTGTATTCTATTTCTCCCTGTGGAGATGTAATCTACGCACTCGCTGTGTTTGTTTTCCGTCTTGTTTTCTAATGCTCGTGCTGGAGAAAGTGAACTTTCCTCAGTGTAATTGTTAAATTATGTGCGTAATGTGTTATTGTTATGGGCGGCACAGTGGTGTAGTGGTTACCACTATTGTCTCACGACAAGAAGGTCTTGGGTTTGAGTTTCTGAGAGCGTTTCTGTACGGGCACGCCACTTTCCTCACTCGTTTGCCGGAACCGCGTGATCCTGTCAGGGTCACGGGGATGTGAAAGCAGGGCGCACCCCGAACAACTCGCCAGACCGTCGCGGGGCCATCACACACACAAAAATCCACACTCACATTCACACCTAGGGGCATTTTGGAACAGGCCGTTAGCCTGATGCGCATGTTTTTGGACTGTTGGAGGAAACCGCAGTACTTGGAGAAAACCCACGCACGCGCAGGGAGAAAATGGAAACTCCATGCCCAGGTCTCGAACCCAGGACCTTCTTCTTCTTGTGAAGTGAATACGCTTCCGATTTCCTCCCACAGTCGAAATACGTGCACATAAGGCTAACTAGTACCCTGCCTTCACCCCGTGTCGGCTGAGATAGGATCCAGGCTCTCTGATAGTCGACCCTAATGCGGTTAAACGGTTTGTCAGATGAATGAGTGAGCAAGTGAGTGCGTGTTATTGTCATGACTTTGCCTTGATTGCAGCTGAAAGATGAAAAGGCGGTGTGTCTTCAGGCACATCGTGTCTTTAGGGTGCGAATATGCAAATTTGATAAAAGTTATTGTTTATTTTATGCCTTGCTGCTCCAGGATGTAGGTATAAGCTCAGGTATTTTTGCTGCAGGCTCACTTAACTCTTAATATTTGGGTGACAATTAATCTGTAAACGTTCTGAGAACCACAGGGGAAAATAATGTTTACAATATGTCAATGTATTAAAACTCGATTTAACCCAAGCACCATGTCGAAGTTAAAACGAAGAATTTCTTGCCCTATAAAGGCTTTATCCCATTTGATTTCCAAACAGCTTTTTTATTAGGGTCGCAGGGAGGGCAGAGCCTATCTCAGCCAACTCTGGGAAAGGTAAGGCACATCCTGAACAGCTCGCCAGACCATCTCAGAGCGACACACAAGCGACCATTCGCACTCGCACCAAGGGGCAATATGGAATCGCCAATTACTCCACGTAGAGCTGGGGACTCGATCCCAGAGCCCTTTTTCTGGGAGGCAGACGTGTTAACCACTATGCCGCCATGTCGACCAGGGGCAATTCGGAACAGGCGGCGAGTCATTGGACTGTGGAAGGACTGTGGAAGGTCCGGAGTACCTGGAGGAAAGCCATAACATGCAAACTTCACGCACATGCCCTCACCAGGCATGGGACTCGACCCAGGACCTTCTTGCTGTGAGGTGGAAGTGCTAACCACTACTCAACCGTCCTGGTCCGGCTTCGTTCCCTTATTTTAATTCCGTTGATTTGAATGCACAGGCAACGCAATGGTGTCAAGTTACAAAAATGAAAACAGACAAAGACTAAAAAGACTAAAAACCACACGAGTCAGATTTTCATGATGGTTTTCATTCATTTTCTAAGCCGCTTAATCCGAATTAGGGTCGCGTGGAGGATGGCACCCATCTCAGCCGACTTTGGGCGAGCGTGGGGTACCCCCCGAATAGCTCGCCAGGCCATCGCAGGGCCAACACACACAACACACTCACACCTAGGGGGCGATTTGGAACGGCCAATTAACCCACTATGCATGTTTTTCGGACTGTGGGAGGAGCACGGGGGGAACATGCAAACTCCACACAGAAATGCCCGAGCCCGGGAACCGAACCCAGCACATGTGCCAACCACTAAGCCACTGTGCCTTCTTTTCCCCATAATATTTTAGTCGTATCCGTATTCATGCGCTTGCCCCCTCTGTGACATGCGATTCTGCCTCCCGCCTCTTTACGATCTGCCGCGCATGCGCATTTGGAAGGAAAGCGCTATCCACCCTTTCACAGACACCCATGGACACCTCACAGCAAGACGGTCCTGGGTTTTAGTCCCAGGCTCAGTGAGGGCATCTCAGTGCGGAGTTTGCATGCTCTCCCCGTGGGTTTTCTCCGGGTATTCCGGTTTCCTCCTTCAGTCCTAAGACTAATGGGCTGCTCCGGAATTGCCCCAAGGCGAGTGTGATTGTGAATGGTTGTGTGTGTGTGTGTGCTGCCCTGCGACGGTCTGGCGATTAAGAGGTTCGAGAGTGGTAATACAGAGCTACTTTGCTTTGAACGTCTGCTAAGAATTAGTTATGCAGACTTGTCTTCAGTGCGCATGCATGTTCAGTGCTCCTGGTGTGTCAAGTATTACTTTCATGTATGAGTGTGCGAGGACATTTTCTCCTTCACCCCTCTTAACCGCCGGGAGGGATGAAATTCCTCTTCAGAACGTGTGCCAGCATTCACGTGTACCCGGCAAAGTCTTGTATCACATGGCGTTTTATTTGCTGTAAATGCTTTTGACATATTTTTTTTCTGTTGCTTTTCCAGTTTTGTGCTTGGAACACATTAGACCTCATTTAACCGAGCAGTAGACTCCTGCTATCCCCATTTTGTACCATTTAGAACTTGAGTGTGAATTAGCTAGCTGTGTTAGCCGTAATTCATACTAAGCCGCCTGTGAGTTTGGGAGAAGCATTCCGCTTACTCAGTATGGCTGTCGCCTCTCGGTGCCTTGCTGGGTGAATTTTCTCTCAACAGTTTGCCGAACATTTTCACATCACCCACTGCGTGGCAACCTGCAGGCTTGTGAATATAAACGTCTCGCACGGTTGAAGGGTTCTCTGCTGCCATGCTATACCTTGCACTCCTGAGCCTGGAGAGATAACTCGACTCCACTAACATGCATACAGAAGTTTCAGTTGCCCCAACCCCCCCCCCCCAGTCTTACCACGGGTCTTACTTTGAACTTCAGCTGAGTTCCACAGCCCTGCAGTACCCAGATTCCTGACCCCACTTTCTCCCACTGAGCTTTTTCCCCCCCAAATCCTTGGTGATTGGATTCCATCATAGCCTGGGCTACGTCCTCTTAACCAGTCAGTAGTTGAGGCATTCCATTTTCAGGCTGCGTCCACCATCCATCTATCGGTGTGTCCGAGATTCTCAAGAGCCCTTGGTTAAAAGATTGTAGAATATGTCGATATGGAGTTATCATCGCAACCAGTACGTTCATCCAAGGGTGGCACGGTAGCAGAGTGGTTAGCATGTTGGCCACACAGCAAGAAGGTCCTGGGTTTGAGTCCTGGGCTTTTGCGTGTCGGTGTGAGGTTTGCATGCGCTCCCTGTGGCTGCATGGGATTTCTCAGCGTACTCTCGTTTCCTCCCGCAGTCCGAAGACATGCACAGTAGGCTGTTCTGTAACCGGCTGTTCAGATTTGCCCCTAGGTGTGGATGTGAATGTGAATAGTTGTGTGTGTGTGTGTGTGTGTGTTTGCCCTGCGTTGGTCTGGACAGCTGTTCAGGGTGTACCCAGTCTTTGCCCAGTGTCGGCTGAGATACGCTCCCGCCATTACGCGATAGTTATTTTAATAGTTTCGTGTGTGTGACATGATTTGTGGTGGATCCCTGATGATGCCGTGACATGAACACCAGCTCTGCGAGGTTTGTACAGAATGTGTGCATGAACATCAGCTTTGTCTCTGCTGCCTGTGTCGACAGTTTCGGAGAAGACAGTTTCTCAAGCGGATTCACAGCGAATCCGAATTGGCCTCTTGTGGCTGTGTACGAAGATTAAAGATAATTTCGAGAGTATTACAGGAATTTTTAGACCATCTGCTTCGTCAGAATGGGCTCTGTGTTCAGCTCGATGTACTATGAGAACGTTGCTCAGGCCGCATTGCCCCACTGGCGCTTTCACTTGATGGAGCGCTGTGTTCAGGTGTACAGTGAAGTGTACGATGAAGATTAATTGACGACATTCGGGGGAGATTTTGAGACAATGCTTCGTGCATGATGTATGGAGCAAGTTGTTTGATACTTGCCTGGGAACCGCACTCCAGTGAAAGTAGGACGTAGGACAGCCTACCATTATCCCACACGCGGAGTTGCCCCAGTGTGTGCAAGACGTCATTACGCTAGTGAGTGACTGGAAGTTAGCACGGTCTGTCTACCCTAATACACTTCTTCTTCCTCTTTTTGTATTGTTTCCAAATTCCCTCCAATCCGACATTCTTTCCTATCACAACTTCGAATATGGGAAGGCGAAAGTGCTTCGTCTGAGGCACATGATGCCGACCGTAGTCGTGGTCACAGTCAAGAGTGACCTTACACACTCGGAGGAAAGCTATGTCGGCGTCTTCGTACACCTGAGCTCATAGACACCCATGATCGGCCTGTGATGCCTGTGTTGTACGTAAACAGGAAACAGAGTGTATACCATCAATTCCTCCCACCCGCCCTGACAACGTGGCTTTTCTGTTGTGTCACTCGAGAACACTTCTTAAATTCTTCCTTACATAATGGCAGCCCATTAAAGTATATGGTAGAGTAGCAATTACTGTATATGTTATCAACAAAATAATATTTTTATATTGTAAATATTTAAATATTAGAACAGAATCATGGGGCAGCAAAGCGGCGTAGTGTTTAACATGTACGCCTCACTGCAAGAAGGTCCTGGGTTCGGGTCCTGGGTGGAGGCGTTTTCTCTGGGTTCTCCGGTTTCCTCCCACAGCCCAAAGACATGCACATTAGGCTAACTGGCTGCTCTAAATTGCCCCTAGGTGTGTATGTGAACGGTTTTGTGTGCTGCCCGTGCAGTAGTCTGAGCTGTTTAGGGTGTACCCTACCTTCGCCCAGAGTCAGCTGGGATCGGCTCAGGCCTCCCTGCGGCCCTAATAAAGGATCCATCGATACGGCAAAAGAGCGAGAGTGAGAAATAAATACACTGAGGGTTTTTTTTTCTTTTCTTTTCTTTTTCTTTTAATTAAATTATTTTTATTAATTTTTTTTTTTTACACCGAGGTTTGTTTAATTGATGATTGGTTACTGAATGTATTTTCCACCCCAATGGCACCGAAGCTGCTTATATTTGACCTTATATTGTTTGTGTTTCTGAAGTCTCATCCTCACCTCGGCGTGTTCCATTCCCCACAGTGTCCATGAGCAGTAGTATGAGCCCACGTCGTGAGGTGATACGTTTGGAGAGGAGGCTACGCTCAGCTTCAGAGGGAGCCGGAGGCCAAAGACTTCACCTCAACCTTAAAGAACATACCTGCATGGAGAGCAGCATGCTGGCCAAATACAGAACCAACTCCTCATCCTCCAAACTGGGCAGTATGGTAAGCAGTGTCCTCAAGGCTGTATGACTGTAGGGCTTTTTACTTTATTACCCTGTTATAAGCCCGAACGTTTACTTTTATATCATAAAAATTCAGTAGATGGAGCTGATTGTCAGTCATTCTTCATTTAAATTACACCGTGTTAAAGGATTCACGCCACACCTATTCAAACACACTTCGAAACATAGCTGACTAAATCCACAGAAGCGAGCACGCACTGCCGCACTGCAAACGGGTGTGGCTGGATATGAATATAGTGCACTGCGGGGGTAAAAGGTACACTGACCTGATATCATGCATTCGATCCCAAAGTTGCTAGCTTTGTCTTTTACTATCAGAGTGGGGCTTGTTCACTGCACATATTTCCCTAGTGCTTATGCAAGAAGAAAAAAAGAAATCTAGACTGTAATATGCTCCATCCAATTTACTGTGGTGTCATATAGACGTGCTCATCCCTCATTGGGCGTTTTATAGCTATTCGTTCATCCTCAAACCTTTTTCTCTTCCTCGCTGTTTTAATCTGATCTCTCACTCTCAGTGAAGAGCTCTCTGGTCGTGTCCTCCATTCTTTAAAGGGGGGATATTGTGCCATTTCCACTTTTGTGACCAAGATCATTTAGATCACGTGTCAAATAGGCAAATAACGAGGTTAGCTCATGTTTGTTTTCCCTCTGGGCTCTGTGAGCTGGCTGTAAACACAAGGTCTTTGCCCAATTTATTTTTTTGGGCACACCAGCGCTTCACGATTTTCTAGGCCTTCTGATAAGCTTTCCTTCCCTCTCTGAACCTGACCCTCTCGCAATGCAGAGTGGTATTTCCTCCCATCCTGGTCTTTTTCCCCAATAGAAAGACCATAAATAGGAGGAGGAAGCCAAACACGTTGTAGCTTCATGATGAACTTTTGGATTAAGAATCATACTGTGGTGCTCCACTGGTGTCTGAAATAAAAATAATAAAAATAAAGGTCTGAAAATGAGATTAATATCAAACTTAAGTTGCGCTCACACCGATCATGATCCCAGTTTGAGACGATCATATTCCTATGACATGTTAGTCGATGTTTCAGACGATTTTGCTGCCTGAACTGATTCTGATGTTATTCCAGTGTTTCACACAATTATAACAATGTAATTACAATGTTATTACGATTCATACCGATGTGTCCCTGATATTAAAAAAAACACACAGATTTACTGCAAATGTGACCAGAATGTCTCCCGAAAATGCTTATTTTTCCTGTGTTTTTCTGATGTACTCAGACAAATTTGTACTCAAAATTCTAATGTACTCAAAAAGACAAATTTTTCAACACTCTCAAAATAGTTCACTCCTCCCCAAAAGATTCCTCACTGACCTCCCATGCTCTCCGATGTGTACCGATGTACTCCGATCTCCTCCTGCGTAACATTGGCTTACGATCGGCATCATGTGAGCGCACCGTCAACAGAACAGGCCCTACTGTTCACTTCGATCTCGCTCAGCAGAAGCTGTTTGCTCACAGAGGAGACGTCTTGCATCTTTCTCAGTGCTTTTTTTTCTGACAGATTTCTTACCGAGTAAGCACAGTTGGCTGAAATAAGCTATTTGAGTAAAGATATTTATCTTAATAAATTTCAGAGTTGTTCTGTGCATTAGATATTTAGTGCAGTTTAATGCATTAGACTCTGTGATGATTTGAAGTTCGAGACTGAGACCTACCGTCCTGTGATCGAGTACGATCGGAGCAGTCTTGGCTGATATGGTAAACCCAGGGTAGAGTTTTTGGGGTTTGCAGGTCACATGAGGCTTTTTTGAGTGGTTTTAGTGATTCGTTTGCTCAGCCTGGTAACCAAACATATATTTTTCAACTTCTGTTTTATCCATAAA
This sequence comes from Porochilus rendahli, assembly GCA_039654305.1. Classification (NCBI taxonomy): domain Eukaryota; kingdom Metazoa; phylum Chordata; class Actinopteri; order Siluriformes; family Plotosidae; genus Porochilus; species Porochilus rendahli. The sequence goes on along the minus strand of JBCNYG010000015.1, from coordinate 16,680,478 downwards.
CTCTAGCTGAACTAGCTACTTGGTTTGGAGGTCAGCTGCGCTGTAATTACATGCGAATGAAGGTTTTAGAACTCCATGCCCTCTGAACTCCTCTGAGCCTCGAGCGAATCTTTAGTGCATTCCCTGTAGACCCAGAGTAGCTTGGGTTATAAAATCATGCAGCCAAGACAAACAATATTTTAATAGTATTGAAAACTGGACATTTTAAAACACTGGATTTAAATCACTGGGGTTTTTTTCCCGTCCTGTGCCAGTCAGAGCACATTAGTTAGTTAGTGTTCAGTTTGAGCAGAAGGAGGTCAGTTGTGAAAATACTGGCAGGAACATTTTATGGCGTCTTTAAGGGACACTAGACATGTGAGTTCCAGCCACTGTTTATGCCAAATGCTACAGAGAAAGGGTACAATGCCCGACGACTTGTCTACAGAAGCCCCAAGCGGACGTGAATTCATAAATTTTGTTTTCTCAGCAAAATAAGTTATTTCATTTGTTTTCTTATGATCTCGAGTTATTTGTGTCCTTTTCTCAGGACAACAAATACCGTCTTCCTGTGATAAGTTATTTATAGTAAGGTGTAAAGTTATTTCAGCCTGCGTCAGGACTTGATTGAAAAGAAAGGTGAGATGATGTTGCCTATTTTCCCACCCTGCTTATGTATCGGTAACTCGATGTCTCATATTAATTACATAGTTATTAATTGTCAGATCTTGAGAAAATGACCTTGTTATAACAAGAGATCACGGAAAAACTAATGAAACGAGTCTGTTATCTCGGAAAAGCAACGTCTTGAGAAAACGACATGATTAACACGTTATCTCAAGGAAACTATATATGATGAAAAAGTGTACATCCGTTTATGGCTTATGGCTTCCGTACGTCTCCACTGTGGGTTTGATACACTACTTAAAAAGGTTTAAAAGCACAGCATTCTGCTCAGTGTCCAGAAAACAGCTAACCAACTGAAGCAAAATGGAAAGTCGTTGCTAGCATACCAATATACCACCGAACAACCTGCTAGCACAATATATCTAAAATATATATAATGATAATAATGCTCTTTGGTTTCATGGCTGTTGGACTTTTTCTAAGCTTGTCAGGCATACTGAACCTCCTTATATAATAAATAACATGCACTGTTTTTCAGATTGATGTGTACCAGGAATGCTCCGATTTTTCTTTTTTGGGGTTAAATATGAGTGTACCTTTCCCCCCGAGAAACTTTACTTCGGAAAGGATATTAAATAGCTCTCTAGGCTCCCTAAAAACTCTCAGCAGTGCTTCAGAGTGTGTTAGCTCCAGGACTATTAGAGTCACATTCATTAATAAAAACGGTGTGTACGAGCCGACAGAAGATGAAATATTATGGCCTGGCATTGTTCTGGCTCGGCAGTGTATTTATTACTGCTGGTTATTCAAATGAGCCGGAATGGAATGGAATCGATACAGTCTCCATAGCACTTTGAGACCGATTTGCATTCCTCAGCTCTTGTTGCCTAGGTAACCCTCTCGCATGTTTTCCGCGTACAAATCTTTCTGAATGAAACTGTGAGCAGCATCAAACTAGTTCCCTACAGTAGGTTTTATTATCATTAACTTCTATTTTTTCTGTTTATTTTAGCTCGTATTTTCATTATTCTTATTATCATCATCGTCAACGTAATGATGATGAAGATTATTATCATTATTATCTTTTTTATTATTGCATGGCAACAGAATCATGAATCAGGAAAAGATTTTGAATTATTCATTGAGCGTTTCAAAATCGCGGAACCAGGCGAATATAGTTAGAAATACAGATTATTTTGTGTATTATTATTACTAAAGCTTTCAAAGCCCAGGGGATTAAATACATATTTAAACAGCAGGTTTCAGGGTTTTTTTGTTATGCTAGAGCCAAAAGGTTCTCAACAAGGATGTCCTCCGTATCGAAAGGAGCCAGTTGAGGTGGTTCGGGCAGCTGGTTAGGATGCTTCCTGGATGCTTCATAGGAGACGAGTTCTAGGCATGTCTGACCTGAAGGAAATCCCGTGACAGACCTAGGACAGGATGGAGGGCTCATATCTCATGGCTGGCTTGGGAATGCCTCAGTGCCTCATCCTGAGTCGGATTTAGACCAGCATCTACAATGTTGTTGCTTATGTGCCTTCCTTTATAGCCCTAAAATGATATTTAACCTTGCATGACACCCTTAATGAAGATAAACAATAGGATACCCCAATCAGCGACAGACAACGGGGTGTATTATGCAGAGAGTAAACAGTCAGTTCTTGAAGTAGATGTGTTGGAACCAGAAAAAATGGACAAGCATAAGGATCTGAGTAACTTTAACAAGAGCTACATTGTGATGGCTAAACAACTGAGACTATTCATCTCCAAAGTGGGATGCAGTGGTACCTATGGAAAGATATCTAAGGAAGGATAACTGGTGAACCAGCGACTGCGAGAGGATCCTGGGTGCCTGAGGCTTACTGACTTACGTCGGGAGTGAATTCTAGCCTGTCCGGTCTGATCCCACAGAAGAACTACTTTAGCACAAACTGCGGAGGAAATCGTGCTGGCTATGACAGAAAGGTGTCAAAACACACAGTGCATCACTTTGTGCTTTGCTGCACATGGCATTACGTAGCCATAGACCGCTTAGAGTACACATGTCGCTTTTGGGCAGTGGCCTGTTTCTGCAGGATAATGTGACCTGCCGCACTGCAAAAACTGTGCAGGACGTGATGTGTCTGCTGTTTACGTCTGGGTGCCAGATACCACAGCACACCGTCAGAGATCCTGTGAAGTCCATGCTTTGATGGATCACACCTGTTTTGGCTGCCAAGGAGGGCCCACACGATACGAGATGTAGATTCAATGTTGGGTGATAGGTGTATAATATATATGTATAGAACACACTGTAAGTGATATTTTGAGGTCCGATGCACAAGGAAGTGCAGGATAGCTTTATTTGAAAGTATTTGGGTTGTTTTTTTTATCTCAAAAACCTTAAGCGACAAATACTTTACTTCGGGGTGTGTAACACTAGTAGCGCTGCCTTTTGGTGAAACAGAATTATCCAGAATTAATTTTTATGTACAATTATTCCCTAATTTGTCAAACTGCATGATCATACTACGGTCACTGGGGCCTGTCTGAGCCCACACTGGGCGAAGGCGGAGTACATCCTGAATAGCTTGCGATTCCGTTGCAGAGCCAACACACACACACACACACACACACACACACACACACACACACACACACACACACACACACACACAC
>JBCNYG010000015.1:16577037-16590345 GCA_039654305.1 Porochilus rendahli | reverse complement strand
TTGAAGTGCAGGGCTCACCTGCTCTGCCTCTGTCATGATTAGGTTGAAATATGTAAATATAAATGTATATGTAATCATATATATTGGTCAGTAATCAACTTCATTAGAATTAAATAAACATTTACTATAAACTATAAGCTGACTGCGTGGAGGGGTGTGGACTATTGAAATTGTCCTTTCAGAGGATTGTAGAGAGGGAATAACTTTCAGTTACAACTGGAGAATTGTAATATCCTTAACGGGTTGAGATCTAATCTTTTTTGGTTAAGAAAGGCATGCTGAAAATAGAGTATTCTACTAATTTGTTTATCAGGCATTAGCGTTTTTAGCTTTTATTAGCTTTTAGGCTATCCTAAAGAAGTGTGATGAAATAAAATGAGTGCTAAACTTCAATCAAAGAGGTTTTTAATAGCAAATTAGGGAATAGGATTAAATATTAAAAGAATATTTAATAATGGATTAGAAAACATACTGATTTAAACCTGGAAGGTCATTCGCTGTGCACAGGGTTTATTGACGGTTATCTCAAGAAATCAACAAAACAAATCATTTTATCATATTTAAATAGCATTTGCAATCCAATGCAATCCACCTTTATTTATAAAGCATTTAAAAAAACAACACCGTTATACAGAGTGATACGAACTTCTGTACAGAGGTCTAAAACATTAAAAGCAATTAACTACATGTAAAAACAATAGATAAATACAAACAGAAATAAGAAACCATGAATCCAAAATAGATAAAACCCTCCGGAGGTCCTAAGGCTAGGGAGGCCATTTTAAAATAAATCTACACTTTTATTTCTTTGTGTTAAGAAAGTAAACTGCTGTAACATACACTGCCAGTGAAAAGTTTTCGAACACCACCATTTTTTCAGTTTAATCGAAATTTAAGCAGTTCAAGTTCAAGCGTATCGGAACCACCCTGGAGTTAAAGAACAAGACAGTAGGCTTTAAATCATGGAATGGCCGGCGTTTAAGCCCCATCGAGCTGGTTTGGGATGAAGTGGATAGAGGGGTGAAAGCAAAGCAACCATGAGGTGCAACACTTTTGTGGGAACTTCTGAAACTGTGCTGGGAAGAAACCTCCAACACGCTACTTGATTTTCATTATCAAGAATCAAGAATATCACAAATGTAAACAGCTGGAACATCTGTGAAAGGTGCCTACTTTGATGAGGCAGACATTTAGATTAAAGGTCCAGTCTTACGTCAAATATTTAGTCATGTTTTTTGTTGCTAATAGTTCATGGTGACTAAATAAATCAAGCATTTCAGTTCCAACATTTCTCACAGCTGTGTGTACTGTGATATTTGAGTTCAATTTTGTGTTTCCCGGCTCGTTAAAGCCCACAGCTGTGAAAAAGACTCAACTAGGTCAGGTCAGGGTACATGAAACGTCACACGGTGGACTCGTGCCGAAGTGTAAACATGTTCATGAATGAAAACGGTTCTCACTCGGGAAAAAAGGGGAAAATGGAGACGTGTGCTCACTGGCATTTTGTAGCAAGTAAACCAAGGATGGCGTAAGTCTGCGTAAAGTTCTCGCGAGGGGACTGGATCCCCGTCAGACACTTGTTCCCTGAATAACAACCACAACGTTCGGGCGGGCCAGGCTGTACTGCATCATATTTATGTAATATTAATGTGTATCGATGCTTGAGTAGATTTAAATACGCTATATATTTATACGTGGTGGTGCTACGTGATATATTTATATATGTTGGTATGTTTACAATTAAGTTACACAGTATGGAGTTAAAATCTGATCCGAGACGTTGCTCATCATGCAGTGTTTCCGAGTCGCTCTTCCCTGTCGTCTCCATCCTCTTCACTGGAAGATGACCCCAAACCTTCCCCCCATGGGTTCATATGCGATGGACGGATATAAAACATTCCCTTAATCATGTTCATCAATGTGGCCCTGCGATGGCCTGGCGAGCTGTCCAGAGTCGGCTGAGATGAGCGCAGCCCTCCCCGTGACCCTAATAAGTTATAAGCGGTTCAGAAAATTTATTGAATGAATGTTCATCAGTGTCAGGTTCACTGTCATCGCTCCAAATGTCGTTAAATCGACTGGAAACTGACGAGGACTCCGAGGCTCACATGCTCGCATGATGTAAACAAACCTACGTGACCCATTTCTGACGTATGCAGATCATGTGACCACGGCATGATCTATTTGTTGCGTTTTGGAGAGCTAATGCTAACCTGGATTTATTTTGTTGTTATCTATGTACTTTCTTGTTCTAATGATGCGGGTAAGATTGGTAAGGTAAGATCAAACACATTTAATCATACTCATGTTCCTGCGTGAAGACCCGACCTTTAAATTGTGTTACAGGACAAATCCCTCACTTCTTTTTTACCTCAAAGTTTGTGTGGTTTCTATGCTTTAATTTCAGACAACACTGAGACATTAAACTGTGCATTTTAATAACGGTCGTAGCGTTCATGGTACCTTTGCCAGGCACAAATTAATTAGTTTAACTCGGCATAGTTATAATAAAATGTAAAATTGTTAAATAAATACTGGTGTAAAAGAATTGAGTACATATCTAGGTGTGGATTGTGATCCAGATCTGATCCAAAATGTTATGGGTTCTTGCCAGGCTCATACCCCATCCCTCCACCAAGTCTGGTGAAATTCAGTTGAGTAGTTTTTGTGTGATTCCTCTAACAGACAAACAAGCAAACAGATGCTGGAGAATATATAACCTCGCCTGCCGAGCGGCGGAGCTAAAAATAGGGTTAACTGAAACCTTTGATTGTTAGTAGAGATATGCTAAACGGATACATTTGACCATTAAGTGTGTGTTTGTGCACGTGAGTATGGATGTGTATGTTGGTACACGTGCTAAGCCGGGCCCAGTGTCCGGGGATGAGGTTGTGTATCTATCACTAGTGGCACGTGGGCAGCGTCAGCCAAGGGACTTGTTCCTGTTTACTGCTGCCCTCCTCACCCACTAGTGGACAGTTTCGGGACATTTTGAGTTCATTAGTCAAGCTAAAGTAGGACAAGTGGAGTCTGAGCTTCCTCCTCCCTTCTCTGGTTTTGAACCTTCTGGGGTAAGCAGGGTACATGTGAAACTTTTTTTTTTTTTTTTGACCTTCTGTGCTGATTTGCGTTCCATTTCAGATGAGTGGCTTATCAGGATATTGGTTTCTGCTTTTCCTTTAGCCATGCCCTTTTGAATTTTTTTCTTTTGGATGAGAGGACCCCTGGCCCCCGGAATCGGATCGTGCAGTTTGGCACCCCTCCCCAATGCATACACGAGAGAAAATGCACGGAGTGAATACTGATTATTGTTTCAGTACGTTTACAGATTCTGCATAGCCTCAGAGCACGTAGTAGGAATACTTTGCTATGACAAAACTGTCTATAGAAATCAAATGTTCTATAGATTTTTAGGATCGGGGAAGACCACCCACAAAGGTATGTGCATCAGAGACCATTTCAGGCATGGCAGGAGAAATGCTGGCGCCAATACCCACCCACACACACACAAACCCACCCGCCTAGACACACAAACCCAGCCACCCGCCCACCCACCCACACACACACACATACCCAAAGGTCAAATATATTCACATAACTTCCTTATACTTCAGTATGTAGTGGATGAGTAATGTCAACAGGAAAGAAATAAGTTTAAAAAACATTTTTTTCAATCAATTTCTCGAACACCCCCCATCCCCCCCCCGCCCCCCATTTTGCCTGTTTACATCCTAAATCATGTTCTGTTCTCTATTTCTCTAATTCATTGTGTATTCTAATCCATCCTATTACCGCCCAGCTAACCTCGCAGCAACAAGGTCCTGGGTCCAAGGCCCGGGCTCAGGCATTCCTGAGTTTTCCCTGTGCATGGATGTGTTTCCTCCGGGTACTCTGGTTTCCTTCCACAGTCCAAAACATGCACATTATCCTAACTGGCTGTTCCAAATTGCCCCTAGAAGTGAGTATGAGGTGAGTGAATGGTCGTGCGTGTGTTGGCCCTGCGATGGTCTGGCGAGCTGTTCAGGGGGTTCCGCGCCTTCATCCGGTGTCAGCTGAGATCCTGGCGACCCAAATAGGATTAAAATGAGAGCGATGAGAATGTACTTGATTAATCCATGTGAGCGAGCACAAATAAAATAAAGGTATATGTTGTAGGGACGGCTTGACTTGTCTAGGGGTAGTTTGGCTTCAGAGTAAAATATGATAAATAAGATTAAATTGACAGTCGGTGACAGACCATCACACACTTACACACACACAAACACACACACACACATCTAGGGGCAATTTGGAGCAGCTAATTAGCCTAATGCACGTGTTTTTGGACTGTGAGAGGAAACCGGAGTACCCGGAGAAACCCCACGCAAGCGCAGGGAGTACATGCAAACTCCACACGGAAACGTCCGAGTCCGGGACTCGAGCCCAGGACCTTCTTGCCATAGTTTTATAGGTAGCAATGTTAAAATGCAGTTGCTGTGCATGCATAGTTCGTTAAAGGGTCGATATCTTTAGTGACATTATCTCCATTGGGCAGGGAAGTATGCATCATCGCCATCGTCATCGCCAGCCTCTGCGTTCCAACCGACCGGTGGGTTCCTGCCATCCTTTTCTCTTTCCTTCCCCCACTGCTCGGTGACTGTCACTATCTATAATGGTTATAATTAATCTGGGTTTGTGTGAACAGCGATTGACGTGTGTATCAGACGCAGACCCTGGCTGGAAAGTCCCTAAGGTGAGGTAGATGTGTGTCAGCCATCGGTACAGCCGACCTTTCCTTCACTCACCCCATTGCTCAAAGGCACATGACATGTAACAAGTACACTCAAGGGCCCTGTGAAGGACACACTTCCCCCCTCATCCTCTTTTTATATTTCACAGTACTTAAATTTTACAGTCAACAAGTGGAGAATGAGAATAGTTGCGAAGCTTGTTGCATTGGAGTGTCAAGTAATTCATGGTGTTTTGACCAGAGGCACAGGTTAATTCAATGCACAAGCCAGCATACTAAAAATAGGAGCTTTGGTAGAGTATGAGTGACTATGATGGCTAGAGAAAAGCATTATCACTACAGGTATTATACGGCACCGGTGGCACGTGCTAAAGAAAGGGAGTCTATCTAGAGGATACGCTGGTGTGAAAAATGAGTTGCGATACCAAGCAAGCCCTCAAGTGCTGGAAAAAAGAGAGAGAACTGGCTTAGTTTCTGACAGCGGAGCATCTCCAAAGGTGTGGGCAGCCACAGAAGCTAAGGATAGATGCACAGCTGTGATTATAATCCTCGTCCAAAGCCATGACGTGAAATAATTTGAACAAAAAACAGCAAAAAAAAAAATACCCTTTAAAGAATTCATCCATTCATTTTTCCTGGTCAGCGTCAAGGTGGATTTGGAACCTGGGTGTAAACATAAGTCCAGTGCGCAGTACTATGCACACACTTTCATACCCTTATCTACGCCCGGGGCAAATGTAGTGTAGCCGATCCAGCGAGGAGCATTTTTTGAGAGGTTACAAGAAACCGTCTAACCCAGAAGAACCCCACAAGGACACGAAGCTTGATATCCACCCAGACAATGAATGGTTTTCTGCAGACTGTTTGATAAATGTCAGGAATTTATTCATGCATTATCTGTACTGATTATGGTGGAAGCTGGAGCCAATCCCAGCTAACTTTGGGTGAGGGGTGGAGTACACCCTTAACAAGTCATCAGTCTATTGTAGAGAGCTTTCACCGTCACCAACAAGCCTTCACGATCACACTCACTCCTAGGGAGCAATTTGGAACAGCCAGTTAGCCTCATTTGCAAGTACACTGTATTTGGACTGTGGGAGGAAACCAGAGTACATGGCGGAAACCCACACAAGCACAGAGAGAACATGTAAACTCCATACAGAAACGGCTAAGCCTGGGACTCGAACCTAGGACTTAATTGCTGTGTGGTGACAGTGCTAGCTACTGTACCGCCGCAATGTTGGTTAAAACATGAACACACATGACGATCTGTTGATGTTTTTGACTGTGAAAGCTTTAACCAATCATTTGCTAAACCGCTTAATCCTACTAGGGTTGTGGGGAGGATGGCGTCTTTCGCCCCATCTCAGCCGAGTCTGGGTGAAGGCTAGGTACGCCGTGAACATTTTGTCAGTCCATCGCAGGGCCAGCACATACACACAACCATTCACACTTAGGATTGGAACCGCCAATTAGCATAACGTGCATGTATTTGGACTGTGGGAGGAAACCAGAGTACCCAGAGGATACCCAGGTTTAATAATTCAAATACTAATTGCCGTGTTAAAAATTCATGCCAGTAATTTCTTCTGCAAACCTTGACTTTGCTTAAACGATTCTTTGGAATTCAGCAGCCAGTGCCAGGCTCGCCGGGTGCTCAAAAATGCATTACCTCCTTCATGGTGTTGACACAGTAAATGAATGCAGCTCCAGTTGACATTAGGCCTGGTCTGGGATGGCACCTGACGCCTTACAGTGGCTCACAGAGAAAGAGACGCAGGCTGACCAGCCTCGTATCCCTGTGTTGTTTTCACACCTGACACGACTGTCTGAAGCCTCGGCCGTCGCACTTATTTCAGCCGAGCGTAGTAATAACAGCTGCGAGGGGGGTGACTACCCTGCTCAGCGTACGCTTGCGCCCAAGCGAAAATGGAAGTGAGCCAAGCAGAGCTACTCAAACATCACAGCCTGAGGGCACTCAAGCATTTGGCTCTGTGTTTCATGTTCTACCTCTGCTTGTGGATTATACAGTGTGCCAGGATGCTGACGGGACGTGCAGGTCTGAATGCTATCCAGCAGTTTTGGCTTGCTTTGTTTTGTTGCACTTTTCAGTGTGGAAGTGTTGCCTGCAATAGCTTTGCCTAAAAAATAAAAAAAAAAACAACCCTGCAATTGTTTGTTGAGGATGCTGTGGCACCCAGCTGTGCTTCTTCCGCTGCTTTGTAATTTTCTGCTTGTAAAATCCCATATGTGGCGAAGATGTGTGGTTCATTTCTGTGACATGATCCTTAGAACACACTTCCCTCACCATAGTGCAGCTGACAGTCCTTAAAACAGGCTTCATCAGCCTGAGAAGATATCTGCCAGAACGTGTGATAGGAACTCGATTTATACCGCTTTTATCTGCATCTCTCCTCTTTTTCTTTTTGATATACATATCCCCTATTGTCTATCCAGTGCCTGTCCTGTCAGACAGAACAAGACAAGCACTGTAAAGCACCTTATCTTCCCACAAAGATGATGGCTATTCGAAGGATGCAGTAGGAGGAGGAAGGGCTTTGATGTTCACTCTTCTACGCTGCATTTCCAAATCAAAGTGCCATCAGGTCTCGGTGAACAACAAGCCTGGCTGGAATCCATTTTTTTTGTCATTCCAGCCTCGGAGAAATATTCACCCCCTTATACTTTTACACATTTTGTATTGATGTAACATGGGACTGAAGTGAAGTGAATCGGGATTATACAGTACGTCATGAGTCTACCCCGAACTGGCTCATATGGTTGAAAGGGTGTGTGGTAGGGGTTTTTAGGTTTGTTGGGTTGGCACAATCCTGCCTTGAGGATGCCATCTACCAAAAATGAGTGCCCAGGTAAGGAGGGAATAAGGACTTTGTGAGAGAATTAAACCAGATGCCAACTCTGAACGAGCTATGGCGATCCACAGCTCAGACAAGGGAAGCAATTCACAGGACGCTGATTGATGGAACACCAGGTTTATGCGCGAAAAGGTTCAATATATCACCCTATCAAAAGTGTTTCCCCGTCATAAAGTATTGCCAGTGTAATACATTTTGAAGGCTGTCCAGTATACCATGAAAGAACCGCACCTTTTTCCCCCAAGTGTGTACATACACATTCGTTCACTCATTTCATTCATTCATTCATTCATTAGCCGTGCCACTTAATCCTACTGGGGTCACCGAGAGGCTGGAGAGTTCTCAAGTGACTCTGGGTGAAGGCGCCAACACACACACCTAGGGGCAATACAGAACAACCAGTTAGCCTAATGTGCATGTCTTTGGACTGTGGGAGAAAACTGAAGTACCCTGAGTAAACCCACTGGAAGAACATGTAAACTCCGCATAGACACACCCCGCCGAGCCCGGGACTCAAACACCTTTTAGGTGTAGGCAGACGTGCCAACTACTACGCCACTGTGCCGCCCCATACATACACAGACGCTGCAAATTGTGACACATGTGACACCCCTGACACCCCTCCCCCTCCACACACACACACACACACACACACACACACACACACACACACACATTGTTGTCATTCCTTTGTTATTCTCACACTACATTGCTTTTATGTTCCGTTCAATTTTTCCCCTCAAATATCTCTTTGATCTCTCTGCCACTTAGCTTGCTTCCCACACCTCGCGTCTCATTACGGTGTCGTAATATGTCAGGATGCGGTTTATTTTCGGAGGCGCCGCTGACTTTACCAGAAGGTTCATGAACATTCTACTGGTGTGTACGAGGGGGAAAAACACAACCCACATCTTTGATAAATGACCCGCTCAGATACCAGGTTGGAGCCTTTAGGTGCTCCAGAACGAGTGAAAATTGCACTGGCGGAGACCTGCAGTAGTGACCCTGGAGTTGAAATGAAAGATAATTCCAGATATGACTAACAGAGGCACTATTTATGCAAGGCCTCGATGAAAAGGTTAGGTTGATTTGCGCTAGCACTGCGTGTCCTTTCCAAATAAAATACGCTTATTTATATTGCTTTCAGGATGTCGTAATTATAAAATATCACAATGTGGTTCCGATCTAATTCCAAAGGGCACGGAATAACTGACTGGTACCCATGTGGTATCAGGAAATCTGACTGTTTATCTCAAAACACACACAGATCTTGATTTCGGATTAAGATCGCAAAAGGAGAAGGATTTACTAGACTTTGAAAGGGGGTTTATTATTGGAGCATGGCCTTGCAGGCGCTTCAGATACCAAGACAGGTGAACCAGCTCGGCTTTTATTGCAACTAATTTGCGATTTGGTTATACAGAGACATTCCAAACGTAAATAGACCTCCCTCATTGAATACTTTGGGTTTGAGTGTGAGTGTGAATGGTGGTGTGTGTTTTAGCTGTGCAGGGTGTACCCCGCCTTCGCCCTCCAGCCCCCATGCAACCCTACTGGGATTAAGTGGGTCATCCAGTGAGTATGTGAGTGAGTATATTAATTGTTCATAGCAACTAGCTAATCTGCCTGCGGATGGATTTAGCGTACGCCCAACCTTGGGATTCCCCTTACTACAGTCAACAGAGTGATTGTTCAATTCACCAGCAAAGGCAAGGAATCAACAACATCCAGGTCAGTCCGGTCTCCATGGCAGGAATATCAAGCCGAGTTCAACTGATCTGAAGTTTCATGCAATCGATTTGAGCGAAAGCCAATCAGAGCTTAAAGATACCGTTGATTGACAGGTGCCACCAAACACAGAATTGCCCAAAACCTATTCCTCTTTGCTTCCTTAGACGAGGTAAAAAAAAGCGATTTTACTTGTCGCTTGTCACTTCCTGTGTGAATGAGGCTTTCATTGGACTGGACTGAGTCGGAGCACTGCTGTCAGGGACCTCCATCAACCTGCCCACTATATATTTGTGTGTATAACCCCGTCCTTGAGCAAACATCTGTGTTTGTTTGTTTCATACCCATGTGTGTTTTTTTATGGTTTTCCTCCACCTCCCCCCCCAAAAATAATAACTAAAAAAACACAACATACCATTTGGTGGATTGGTTGTGCTAAATTATCCCTGCGTGGGACTGTGTCTCATGTAGGATGGATGCACAGCTGTATCCCCACTTTCTCTCTCATTGCTTACTGGAAGGGTGCCTGGGATCCTGACCAGGATGAAAGTGGTCGTTGAACAGAAATGAATGAATGGATTAGACGTGATGGGACTGACATCAAACATTACAGTAGGAAAAATGGCCATCTGTTTCTGTGTGGAGTCTGCATGTTCTCCTTATGAGTGCGTAGGTTTCCTCCGGGTACTCCGGTTTCCTCCCACAGTTCAAAGACATGCACATTAGGCTGAATGGCTGTTCCAAATCACGCCCAGGAATGTGAATGTGATTGGTTGTGTGAGTATTGCCCTGCGATGGCTAGGTGAGCTGTTCGGGGTGTGCCCCACCTTCGGCCAGAGACGGCTGAGATAGGCTTCATCGTCCCCGCGACTCCAGTAGGGTTAGCGGTTTGGCAAATGAGTCACAAAATCGGAGGTACTCACAATGTATGTGGGCTCGGTGTGCTTAAAAAAAATCAAAAGAGCAGTCGTTGACGTTAATGTAAAGCAGAGAATCATAAATAGGGCCTGATATCATGGATTTCAACTAATACAAACTCTGTCCCTGTGGCAGGCAGTCGATTTGTCCTTGTGTACACTTGCGGGCTAAAAAGTGGCCTTTGGCCTGATTGTAAGGTCTTTGAGTGCGCAGCGTAGCCTGTGGGAGTTTTCCCTACTCTCTCCTTCTTTCTGTCAGCTCTTCTATCATCTAAGACGGGACTGCTTCACAGCGTTAGACGTCTAGCTCTGTAGCAGCCGCAGGCAGACTGTCTCTTCTCTCCATTCTGCCTTAGCACACGGCTACTCTGCCTCTGACATTTGGGAGACAGTGATAAAAGAGAGGTGGCTACTGTGCTCCAAACAGGAGCTAATGGCTTTATTTCCTACTTGTCTCAGTGAAAACATTGATGAAAGAGCATTTATCATTTAAAGTGCTACCTTATTCAGGTGGCTTGAAAAATGGCACAGGGTGCGTTATAAGTGTCTCTGTCGAAAGCCGGCAGCGAGAGGGCATTAGATGCTTCTTCCACAGTCTTTTAAGGCCACTGGTGGCTCAGTAAATAAACTATGGGTTACTGCGTAGAAAGTTGACGGTTCAAGCCCCAGAGTCACCAACCTCCCAATGCTGGGTCTGCGAAACAAAGTCGGTAATGTGTCAAGAGACACGTCATCATGGCTGACCCACGCGCCCTGATGTGCAAACGCACAATTTCACTGTGATGTACACTGCCCAGACGAAACAAACAAACAAAAAAAAGCTGTGCGAAGTAATATCTTGTTGGAGAGCCTTTAGGCTTGATTACAGCGGGTTATCACCATGGCATTGCTGCTTCAGTCGTTCAGGTAGAGGCTCAGCAACAAAAAAAGTAATAGAATGATGCCAGCTGATGAGCGGAATGCACTGAATGACCAGGTTATCACATCGATTATCGCTTTCTTCCCGGATGGTGCGGATATAAAATTGGGGCTCGATTAGTGAAAGAGTATGAGGAACCATGTTCACGCACGAACTGGTACCACAGCGTCCTGACCTTAACCCTGCGAAAAGTTTTCGGGATGTTATAAAGAAGACTTTGTGGAGTGGTTCGATTTTTCCCTCGATCGTTTCAGGACGTCAAGTGAGAAGTGAGCGCTACACTGGACGGAAATACATGTCGTGATGTTGAAGTTTGTCGAAACAGCACCACAGCTCAGCTCATTTAAAGCAATCGACTCTCAGCTCTGTCATCAAGTTAATGGGTGAAAAATAACCCCTACTCTGGATTAAGATAATTATTGAGATGTTGCTTAAGTAAGTCGAAACAATCACATGGCGATTACGTGCTCACTGTAATCAAGGTGGGCGGCACGGTGACATAGTAGTTAGCACGTCCGCCTCACAGCAGGAAGGCTCTGGGTTTGAGTCCCGGACTCAGCAAGGGTGTATCTGTGCATGTTCTCCCTGTGCTTGCATTGGCTTCCTCCTGGTACTCCGGTTTCCTCTCGCAGAACAAAGACATGCACATTAGGCTAAGTGTCTGATTCAAATTGATTCGAGGTGAGCCGATCAGGGTGTACCCCAGTTTCAGCCAGAGACGGCTGAGATAGGCTCTGGTCTCCTGTGACCCTAATATCAGCAAATGGATGAACGACAATGCAGTCAAGGCTAAATGCGGTCCAACAAAATGGTTTAAATATGTGAACTCTTCTTCTTCTTCTTCCTTCTCTTCTACAAAGCCCTGGTATCCAGTTAGACCCAGTTTATAACCGAGGTTGATAATCACTCATTTGTCAGGAAAGAGTTTATTATTTTCTCTTCAGGGTTCGGAGTGCTGCTTTGGGTGTCAACTGCGGCATTTTTCCAGCATGTGTATATAGACTTTATAGCGTAGTGAACAACGATGTTAGTTCTCCTTGCCCAGTGGCCGTAATCATCCTGAGGGGCTTTTAGCAGAAGCTTACAATTATCACCAGACTCGTTTTTATTACAGGCTAATAAAGACACAAATGGATGAGGCTGTTAAATCACAGTGATTTACTCCGTTCTCCTGTTTTCAGCATCATGACTCTGCAGGTGTAGTGCGGTGTGTGGGTGTGGATGCAGGTTTCTGGCCTACTTCCAGAGCACCACACTGTTCTGTCACTAGCTCAGATGCTTTTATATCCCTTCTTTTGAAAAGCTTGTGGAGGCATGTACTTGAGAAGGGGTTGAAAAGGACTCGGCAGAAACCGAGTCCACGTCCACACCATTCTTTTGACTGGCTTTCTTTCTGTTATTTTACGAAACGTATGCCGTGGCCTGTGCGCACACCTCAGTCCTCTTGTAAAAATCCTTTTTGATTTTCCTTAGATTTTTACTTTTTCAGTTCTAGTCTATAATGTTGCGGTTTTCACATTAGTTAAGTAACATCATGTCTAATCGAGTCTCTGGCTTAACCCAGGGGAACAGTGAAATTTACACTCATTGCTGTTTATTTCATTGCGTTTGAGCTGTAAACTCAGCTGGGACTACACGCTGAGGTGGGAGCGCTATTTAGCCAAAACAGAGAAGCCTTCAGCTAATGGCTCCGTTTTTAGGTGCTATGCTCATTAGCATCATAAGTAATGGGCTGTGTGTAAGTGAGGCAGTGCTTTGCGGGGGGGAAAAACGAACAGGTGGCTTTATCTCCACTGTGACTTTGTCTTTTTTGTGTGCTGGTTCCTCGGCGTATACACTAGGCAGCTCTTCCACAATTAAAGAGGCGCTAGCAGTTAGCAGCCTGAGCAAGTTTGATCCAGATGCTGTCGAATGCACTGATCCAATTTGCTCTTGGTCAGAGTCTCAGGCTGTTCTTTTTTTTTCCGATTCCGATGGGCCGTGTATTCAAATCAAGCCCCGAGAACAAACTGCTTTCAGTTAACACTTTTTCCACAATAGTTAAGAAGTATCATGTTTCGTCAGAGCACGTCCGCCTCACAGCAAGAAGGTCCTGGGTTCGATTCCCAGCTCGGGCGTTTCTGTGTGGAGTTTGCATGT
>JBCNYG010000015.1:16527220-16540551 GCA_039654305.1 Porochilus rendahli | reverse complement strand
TCTCTCTCTCTCTCTCTCTCTCTGAGGTAATCCAGTGCTGTTCAGCGCGGGATCCGTTACGGATGCTGCGTAGCTCTCCGTGTCACCTCTCATCGCATACTAAGCAGAAGTCGCATGTGAACTCGCACTTATAATTTTTCATTCTCGGCAGCAAAAATAAATAAATAAAAAAATTAAGAAAGAAAAAAAAAAGGAAGAAGAAGAAGGAAAAAAAAAAGTCCAGGCTTTTCATCCAAGCTCTGCTTCATGGGAATACGGGCTCAGAGCTGAATGGCGAAATCGGCCGCTTAACAGGAACTTGTGCGCCGATTGATGCTGCGAGCTGTCGAGCAAACGCCTTCATCATCATCATCATCATCATCGTTCCAGCCGTCGCATTTCCCCTGACTTTCTCGGCGGTGTATTCGGATCGGAGACGGGCTGCCCGGGCGGATTTCATCCTTGATCTGCTGGATGTTCGGACGAGGTCCAGAGAGAATCCCTGTGATTTGTTTAAAGGATATCTGATCTTTTCTCTTTACTGGCGACAGAAAGCGACCGCATCCGAGCCGGGAGTGTGGCTTTAAAGGAGGACGCGCACCCATCCTTCACTCCTCCTCACTCTGGACCGCATCTTCGGGATTTAAAGCCGCTGGAGGAGGATTGATTTGCCGCTGGCGAGATGAAAGTTTTTAGGGCTCTCATGCTTCTGCTTGCATTTGGGAGTCTGGAGTGGGAGTCAGTCCGAGCCGATTCCATTATTCACATCGGTGAGTTGAACCCTGTGCTTGAAGCGACGTCAGGTTCAGGATTCCTGGGGTGTTATTCCGAGACGCGTGTAATCAGTGCAGGGTTAAAAAGCCGCTGCTCCATTATTACGCAATTAACTCGGTGCAGATCTCTGCGGCTTTTCTGTTGAATAGCAGCACTAGTACCTCAGCCTTTACCGGCGACTGGATTTTTGGGGTTTTGTCACAGAAAGACGCAGTTGTACCCCGACTGGAATCTTCCCAACAATGCGCCCATTATATTCGCTATGGTGCACGAGAACAGGTGGTTTACTTTGACCGGAAGAGATTGTTCTTTTCTGGACAATTGCCCTAATCGGTGGTGCATCAGTCAGAGACTGTAGTAGCCTGTTCGAATATACTGAATATCATTAAGGGATAAGGTTGGTGTTAAGTGCAAGCGCGCGCATGTGTGCGTGCGTGCTGGTGTGTGTGTGTGTGTGTGTGTGTGTGTGTGACGAGAGGGGGGCACGGAAGTGTGAAAAAAGATGTACAAAAGTGTGGAAGTGCGCGTGCCCGTTTGTGTTAACTGTGCACGAGTGGGCGCGCTCAGAATGATGTTCAATCAGAGCGGATCTCTCCAAAATCCTGACCGGTCAGCGTCGCGAGCGCGCGTGATGGTGCGCGCATCCAAATGACACGCAAAACTTCAGGACTGATTAGTGCATCGAGTGCACGCTCACAGCTCTCTCTCTCTCTCTCTCTCTCTCTCTCTCTCTCCTTTGTTTAATATATAAATGAGATAATAAATTAGACCGTGCACCGTTACCCAACTGCAGTTCTTTTTTAGTTCTGTTCCTATGAATCAGTGCAGACCACTATCCACAACTAACAGGTGGCATTCAGTAAACCCGCCTGTCAGTCACACTGGCTCTTTTTGTTTTTTAATTTGGTCTTACATTCGTTAAAGGTGAACCTTCACTAGTGAATGTCCCATGTGTTTTTTCTATCGTCATCAGTTCATTCTGGCTGAGTATAACGGTTTCCTGGTGAAAGCACTGCAGCTCACGGGCTTAGTGTCTCACTTTCAACTGTTCTACATCTTGTTTTGGCTCTGTGTCTGTGTACAATGCAATAACCAGACCACGCGACCAGAGAAACGGTCTTGCGCATGCACAATAACTTGGAAGTGCAACATGAAAAAGGCAGACTATTTCAAAAGAAAAAAAAATAAATAAATAAATTGAAAAACTGGCAGTCTTTACTAGTATCATGGCGCCCGGTACAGGAGTCATTGACACATACGTACAGGAGTAAGCGAATGGTTTCAGAAAGATGTTGTGGCCGAGAAAATTACACCCCCCCCCTTTCCCCTCCAAGAGATAACTCTGTATTTCATGGTTATTTAATATACCTGGTAAGTTAATTGGAACCTTGTAACCTGTTACATTTGCAAGATCCCACTGCGCTGTGTTACTGCTTCATAGACGGAGTCCTTCCTGAACTCTACCACAAAGCTTCCAGAACGTTAATTAATCCAAGATCATAAGACCTTTAAATAGTTATGTGCTGCTGCAGATGTAGCCACACTGCTACAACAATACTATTCAGTTCTTTTTTAAAAATCTGCACAGTAAGTGTGAAAACAGGCACTGTAATGTTGGCACTACTCAGATGACATATTTCATCGTTTCACTGCTGGATTGCTGAGGAGCTGAAGCATGTCTGATGGGAGGTATCCCAGTGGCGCATTGCTTTTATGAGATCTGGTCCTAATGCTACCTGCATTTATTTCTGTCACTGATAAGCCACAGTGTCCCTGGCATTACCCAGGTCTACCAGCTGGGACGCGGAGTGCATGTTCACTCCTTCTTAGTCGACTCCAGACTCATGTTTCACAATGAAGCAGTTTACAGAGACTCTTGAAGGGCAGTTTGCAATGGTTTGGTTTGGCTGTGTGTGTGTGTGTGTGTGTCTGTGTGCGCGCGCGTGCGCGCGCAGAAACCAAAGTGTTCAGTTTGCTCCCCCTAGTGGCCGCTCTGCTCTCTCTAATATTTATTCAGCTCTACGTGACCAGGTTGATTATTTGTATATCCCACAAGCTCTGGTACTGTGCTGTTTTTTTTTTGGTTGGAGTAAGGAGGAAGTCTATCCAGCACTTTAAGCTCTATTCTATCATAACAGGTGGCAGGACTTTAACTGCTTAATAATGTTAAATAGTTTATTGTTTTCTTGCAGGTCAGGGTTCGATCATATTCACTTGTGAAACACTGGTCATTTATTTATTTATTCGGGGGTAAGAATATATATAGTGCTGTAATTCAGTGTAAAATATTGGACGTTTGACTGGTTTTCTGATGGTCTGTCTCCACGGAGATGATCTCTTCCCTAATGGATGGCACTGTATTTATTGCTCTGAAAGATTACCGAAATGATTTCAGACTGCTTGTTATTAATCGTTCCGCACACACAAATTGAAATACATTATAGAGTGAAGTAAAGTATATTTGATATCTGATAATCTCACCACTACGTCTTTCACTGTCATGATATATTACATGGTTTAGTCCAAATCCAAAGGGAATTGTATAATAATCTTCAGCACTGCCTGGCAGGTGGGCCAGATGGGTAGTCCCATTTCTACAATCTATTTTTGGACATATTTCTTGGCCTTCATCAAAAGAACACAGTGGTAATATGCTGTGTTAGCCTGCAGGTTACCTATCATGCCAGTACATCATATTCAGCAATTCATCTCATAGGCAAGTCTACATCCTGTTTAGGGGCACTACAGCCGTCTGTCTGTCATTTCAATGACTTGTGATATGAAGTCATTCTTTCCCGAATCAGATTAATTCTCCAGATGTGTGACAGCTAACAAAAGCACCAGTGCAAGCAGTAAACAAACTGAAAAGTGTCCCCAGGCTCTGCAGGATCATCCCCTTTGTTTTGCGATTTAATGGCGTGACCTGAACCAAACAGTCTAGTGGTTCAAATCCTTCCTCAATCCTTGCTGATTCTCAGTGTGCACTAGTTGGATTTCCAGGTCGACTAGTGTGTCCTCCAAGTGGGAACTTTGATGATATTGGCTGTTTCAAATCTAGGGTATTGGACTACTTTGAAAAATACCCCCCTGTCAGCAAAAAAGCCTTCGTTGTAATGGAACACAATAAAAAGTTATTGTTTTCTGAATATATTGATTGTAATTTTTTTTATATCTGGCAACCTAGTAACAATGATGGGAACGTCTCACTTAAATTCATTTTACCTCGGGTTTTGAGAGGAGTCTAAACTTATTAAAATCAACAGCAGTACTCACTCATTCGCCAAACCACTTAATGCTATAAGGGAAGTAGGGAGGCTGGAGCCCACATTAGGCGAAGGCGCGGTTCACCCTGAACAGTTCACCAGTCCATCACAGGGCCAACACACACACACACACACACACACAACTATTCACACTGATACTCAAACCTAGGGGTAATCTGGAACAACCAATTAGTCTAACATGCATGTCATTTGACTGTGGGAGGAAACCGGAGAACCCAGAGAAAACCCTCAGACACAGAGAGAGCTTGCAAACACCTCAGAGAAACGCCCTTGCCGAGCCCAGGACTCAAACCCAGATCCTTCTTTCTGGAAGGTGGAACGTACTAATCACTACACCACCAAGCTGCCCTCGATTATATTTAATTTAATTTGATTTATATTATCTTTAAACATCATATATAGTCTCAAAGCAGATTTCCGAAAAATCTGTCTGCAAATGTAAGTCTCTGATGAACAAACTAGAAGCACTAATGGAACAAAAACTCCCTGAGCTGATATGAAGAAGAACTCTTGAGAGGAGGTGACACTGAACAGTAAGATTTACAAGTATATTCACTTCTAAAGCTGTATAATATAAAGTCAAACGGCTAAATAGGAGTAGCATCAGGGTCTGTATGTGAGAGAGCAAAGGCTAAATGAGTGGTGCAGAGGCCAAGCAAGTGGTGTATTTGATGTCATGCCATTTGTAAGATAGTTTATATTCATGTATTTAACATTTTCGATCTGAAAGAAACGTGGTCGAAATGTTTTATTTCACAATCATCCACCAGCGCCTGCTACAGTTTGAATACCGGATAACGAAAGCTAGGATAAAGTGACATGGGTAAATATTTCATATTATTATAGAGATCGGATAGAAATATCATATTTATTCATTCATTCAGCTTCAATAATTACTTCGTTCTGGTCGGTATCAAGATGAAACTGAAGGCTCCCATGGGAAC
The DNA here is from genome assembly GCA_039654305.1 of Porochilus rendahli. Classification (NCBI taxonomy): domain Eukaryota; kingdom Metazoa; phylum Chordata; class Actinopteri; order Siluriformes; family Plotosidae; genus Porochilus; species Porochilus rendahli. The sequence goes on along the minus strand of JBCNYG010000015.1, from coordinate 16,535,570 downwards.
ACTGAGTGTGGGGCAGGAATTCAATTTAAGTCATTTATTCATACATAAATTTGCAAAACTGCCTAATCCTACTGGGCTGGAAGAGTCTAGGTGAAGAGTGGGTACACCCTAAACAGCTCACAAGTCCAGCACAGGGCCCACACACACAACCACTCACATTCAAACCCAGCACCTGTGTGTTCTGACTCCTTTCTGTCATAACCAGCATTAAATGTTTCAACGGTTTGTGCTACAGTAGCTCTTCTGTTGGATTAGGCCTTCGCTCCTCATGAGCAGCAGTGATCCTCTGGCACCCATACCACTCTTGCCAGTTCACTGGTTGTCCTTCCTTGGACCACCTTTGGTAGGTACCTACCACTGTGTAAAAGGAACGCTCCAATCGACACGCTATTTTGGAGATGAATATACCCTATCGTTTAGACGTCACAATACTCGTTGAAGTCACACAGATCCTTGTGCTTGCCCATTCTTACTGTTTTCAAAACATCAAATTCGAGAAATTCACTTTCTGACTAATACATCACAATTATTGGCACTTATGTTGAATTTGTTAACAGTAAAACATACCAAAGTCCTCATCCAGCAAAACAGAAGTAGTTGTCAAACAAAATACATTACAATATTATGTAACATTTCACCCTGCCAGACCATCACAGAGCAACACACACACACACACACACACACACACACACACACGAAACCATTCACACTTACACTCACACCTAGGGGCAATTTGGAACAACTAATTAGCCTAATGTGCATGTTCTTGGACTGTAGGAGGAAACATACAAACTCCACCCAGAAATGCCAGCACCTGGGACCTGTACCAGGACCTTCTTGCTGTGAGGTGGACATGCTAATCAATATGCCACTGTGCTGCCCAACTTAATATACTATATAATCAAAAAGCATCAAATAAAATCGTTTACAAACCACAATTTTACATTCACACATTAAAATGCTGTGCAGCAATATAACATACCTAATGAGCAGACCTGTGGTGATGATGGTAAGGAAAAACTCCCTCAGTCAACATGAGGAAGAAACTTTGAGAGGAACCAGGCACAAAAAGAAAACCCATCCTCACTATCATCTAGATAAAAATTCAAACCATGTAGCAGGAACTTCACAATATTTTAAAATCTAGGTCTAGGTTATCTTATAACTGTTATTGTAATTGTAGTCCTTAATAATTTCACTAAGAGTTTATATCACCAGCAGTGGAAGGTCATCAGTTTCTGAGTGTATATTTGAGTCTATATGGATCATCATCAGCAGGAGTGAAGGGCTTCTATGATGAAAACTCCAACCAGTATTAACACATCAGGACGTATCACAGAAACCGGAAGGATCATGATCACAGGTATCTCAGAAGTAGCATCTGTACCTCAACAAAAGCACACACACGCACACACAAAGAGAGAGAGAGGTTGTTAGATATGCTCACAACAGTGTGATGTTTAAAAAAAGAGTTTATTAGTGCAGAGTGCAAGCAGGGACTCTGGCATAGGACACCGTAACTAAAAAGAGAGAACCAGATGGAAGACAGATATGAAGGCACCCAGTGACAGTCAACCTCTTCACAATCGCCGGAATGTTTATTGTTTCTTATTGTTTGGAAATTAGCTTTTCTTACTGGAAGCTAAATGCTAAAACAGGTTTCATCTGTGTTCCATCATAGTCATGTAGTGTAGAATATGAGTTTTTAGGTTTAGAGTGAGTTTTGTTTCCTTTTGTGTGGTATTTGAAGAAATAAATGTCAGTACTTGACAGTATATTAAACAGTGTTATCTGCAGTGCTGAATTAGGTGCAAGCGGTCCAAGCATTTAAATTGGGAGTAGAAGGTCAGTAAACAATATGGCTGTGTTATTGCATTGTGCTTACATGATATAGAAGGTTTTATACAAGCTTTGATGTTTCGTGCTCTTTTTAGGGTTTATGCTGGCATTTGATAAAGCGCACTCCACTGCACATTATGACACTTGAAAGACAAAGCTTTCTGCCGTCTCTGTCACTTCATGTGGCATTTAGAGTTTTCTATTTCCATAAAAACCGTCTCTTACATTATATGCTTATCTGGATGACTATAGATTGAAGTGAGTCAGACGTGGCTGGTGCGTTTTTTTTTTTTTTGTTATTGTTTGACATAGTGCATACCAATGTATCCCCGTGTTATGACTGCAGTATGCAATGATCTTGGAGTCAAGGGCATGGAAATGAAAGCGCATAGGAATAATTAAACAAGTGTAACAAGTGTCACTGTCTGATCCTGTGCCTTCCTCAGCTGATTAAAGGAACAAGCGTGGCTATGTTTTCAAAAGTCCGTTCCAACAGTGATGTGACAGCTCAGGCGTTTCTCTTGGGTTTACTCTTTCTTCATTTCTGGTTCATATAAAGGAATGTTGTAGCCGGATCACCTGAGGCCTTCTGACTGTCAATTCACTTCAAGCTAATCTCCGGGGTAGGGGAGTCACGTGCAGCAAATTTGGGACGTGAACGTCTGTCAGGATGATCCCTAAGCCATTTCCTGAAATTCTTTCCCATGTTCTACCAGAATAGAGTATTGTAAAAAATTAAACCTTGCACCAGAATCCTTGTAAGACTAAAATATAAGATTATCTGCAGCTACATAAGAGCAGGGTGTCACAATGGTGCAGTATTTAGAACTTACACCCGACAGCTAGAAGGTCCTGGGTTCGAGCCCCGGGCTCAGCAAGGGTGTTTCTGTGTGGACTTTGCATTTGGACTTTGCTTGAAATTGATGCTGTACCAAATTACCCCTAGGTGTGAGTGTAAAAGGTTGTTTGTTTTTGCCCTATGATAGATTTTAAGCTTTTTGGTTGTACCTTGCTGTTGCCTAGAGTTGGCTGAGATAGGTTCCAGCCTTCCTGTGATTCTAGTAGGACTAAGTGGCTTGGTGGGTGAATGAATGAATATATTAGAGCAGTATGCCATTTAAAGTGTGCATAGATGCACTTACTCATGCACTCATTGCCAAAATTTTACAGGAAGGCTGAAGCCTATGTCAGCCGACAGCTCACCACACCATTGAAGGCCAATACATGTACACAATCATTCACGCTCACATTCACACCTAGTAGCAATCTAGGACAGCTAGTTAGCTTGACATGCTTGTCTTTGGATTGTGAGAGTAAACCGGAGTACTTGGAAGAAGAAACCCACCCAATCCCAAGACTCAAACCCAGGACCTTCTTGGCATGAGGCAGACGTGCAAAACACTACACCACTGTGCCACCATGAATTAAAAAAATGGATCGGAGCTTCTTCTTCTTCTTTTTTTAAACAGAATTTATTAAACTGGGTTTATAATGCAGGAGAAAGAATGATTAATGCTGCTTTTTTCATTACAGGGACAATGGGTTGTGAAGTGATTTATGTTGTTTGATCTTTAAATCTCTTGGTTGTCTCCCACCATTATCAGTCTGCTTGAATCAGTCGTTACACGCTCCACCCCCCCCCACCCCCTTCTCCCAACCTTTTTTTTTTGTGTTACAAAGATCAATGCACATTTGACACTTCATGCTTGACTTTGCTTGCCACCATTTCCATGTGTTTTATTTTCGGGGTTGCTGATGCGGGGAACTTGAGTTCTTTCCTATATATTGAGTAAACATGCTCCCGGTGAACTGTAACACAGCGCTACACTGAGCACATCAGTCAAGCCTCACTACAGGGGTTAAGGGGAGCAAAGAGGTGTCGTAATTACAATACAGTGAGCTGGAAAGAAAACAGTTGGCTGTAGTGATGGCTGCTCTGTGATCCATAACAACTGAACAGGAATGTTAGGACTGTATGCTGATCGTGTCAGGTGTATAGGTGGAACACCCAGGAAAGAAGCCAATAAGCATGTATCTTCATGGCTTGGCACTCCGAATTCATTCGTCTCCGCACAGCAAATCTCACGGAGAACATGCAAACAGAGTCAGACTTCAAGCTACCAAGCAAACAAGCTTTTGCAACATACCATAATCCTCTAAAGGAAGTAGGCCCCCTTTGAGTGGTGGTGGCTCTGATCATCGCTGTCTTTCACACATGGAGCCTTGGGCCCCGTTCTTTGACTCCTGTTTCCCCCTCCCTCTCTCTTGTTCCTCCTACTCGTTCTCTCAGTTCTCTCTAGCAGCTCTGATCAACACCTGTGTGCGTTACTGCATGAGTGCTATAAGCTTTAGAAGTTGTTCTCTATGCAGTGGCCTTTTTTTTTTGCATTAGGAAGTTATTTCACACTCCTTCGAGAGCAATGCATCCAATAATATGCACAATATTCTCTGGTTTGGCTTAGCTTGAAAGTCATTACACTGAAGAACATGGTCATCTACTTCTCTCCACGGAACTCGTCCGTGATCCAAAGAGACACCCCGCAATTTTATGCGATGTCTTGTAGAACTTGAATTTTGTAATATCGTCAATAACAACTCATCCCCTCCTTAAGCACATTTTTCTTCGTGTTTCTTGAATATGGTTCCCTGACAGAGAGAAGATTTTTCTCATTTTCAGATGATTTCAGTGCTTGAGAATTGGAATAGAATACTACAAAAACGCCACAATCCGAGAGTGTGATTCTGCAAACCATCATTGTTCTGACTCTGCATATTTGTCTTGTTTTATATTACATGATTCTAAAAAGCACTGAAATCGAAGTAACATTTGGTCTACAAGTGAATTATATATGGTGTAATCCTGATGCATAAAACCTTATTCTGTTACTCTCTGGTATATGCGATCATTCATCCATTCACACATCAATCTAGGGATGGGTAATATGGTTAAAATCTTCTATTATGGAAATGATAACTATAATTCACAGTAACATACACATCACAATATATATCCTTCCTTTTAATTCAATTGGTGGCTTAAAATGACCATATGTGCTTTCATCACATTTGATTATTTCCTTCTTTTATTTGTAATAAATGAATTTTGGCCCAGCATTCTCTATATAAACTTGGCAACTTAACATCAGGGATTTTTGTTGAGGTTAGTTATTACATACCTGGGGTCAAGGGAGCTGACTAATTCTCTGAACCCTGGCTTTTCAGTGATATTAATCAGGACCATGTCCTTACATATGTGTTTCGTTATGGTATGTGCAATTTCCTTTCATTGTCGAGAATTTTCATGATATGGATTGCCTCTGACAAAATACTTTTTATGGCATTTATTTAGTCTCAAAACTCATGTGAGTGCTTTTTTGCTCTACTTTTGCTCCACCCTCACTTGCCCAAGAACTTCTTTTTTTCTTTGCGCAACCATTTTTACCCTTTCGCAGATTCGGCATGTGATCAACTGATTCTACAGCTTACGCATGCATGCCCGACATCTTTACTTTTGAGACTTGACAATAATGTAACAATGTAACAATTTAGAGTAGCAAATAATTCTGATATGCATATCTTTGGACTGTGGGAGAAAACCAGATTACCCAGAGGAAATCCAAGAAGGATGGATGAGAGCATGCAAACTCCACACAGAACCCCATTCAACTGTAAGGGTCGAACAAAGAACATTCTTTCTGTGAGGTGGCAGTGCTAACCGCTGCACCATCGTGTTGCTCTTGCATAAGCATAAGTCTGGTAAATCTTAAAAGTTAAGCTGTAAATCCTCTTTGGAAGAAGCTTGCTTTAATCGAGTGGATATTGTCTCCTCCTCACTAAGTCCTTTGATTGTCTCTGACCCTGAGTATTGGCCTTTGATATCAGGAGTCGTCATGTGCAGATTTGTGTCAGAGTAAATCCCATCTCCTCATCCTTCTGGCCTCAACCAATAAAGTATACATTAAAAACAATTTGCTGCAAATTGAACAAAACCCCTGACCATGTCATCCTGTTAGCATCATAGCAAAAGTTCAGAAAAATTGCATGCCAATATTTAATTAGACAAAGAAATGCATGCTTCATAGAGAGGGTTGGAAGGTTGAGCAGATGGAATTTAAGTTAATTGAGTGTAGAAGGACGACTAAACGATTTCTACATTTGTTTACACTATCATTTATTTATTCATTTCCGAACCGCTTATTCCTAATCAGGGTCGCGGCGAGGCTGGTGCCCATCTCGGCCGACTCTGGGTACACCCTGGACAGCTCGCCAGGCCATCGCACGGCAGAAACACGCTGACGGCTATGCAGCCTGCTCTTGATAAAATTCAGCAATGGTTCTTTTACATGCCTCTCACCACAGAAAGTAAGAGACATGGCCTGCATTTGATAACCCAGGCAGCTGCACTGTGGGGACAGCAGTGACAACCGGCCGATAGCGGGGCTTGAACCCCCGACTTTGCGATCAGTAATCCAGCAGCTTAACCACAAGGCCACCACTGCCCTTTACACTATCATACTGTAGCTATCTATGTTGTGCTTACTGCTGAAAGCAGTGCTGTAGTATACAGTCTAAGGAAGACATTGCTTTAAGGCTGGTAATGCCTTGTTTCAGTAGACAAGATGATATTATCATTAAGGAGCCCAGTCAGAATCACACCACATTTCTTGGCACAGAACGTTTCTATTCAAAATTGGCATTTAATTCCATTCTTGTTAGAGGTGGAGGATGTAGTGCAGTCTGATCCTCAGATGTTACATCCATTGGTCAGAGAGTGACTGATATTGTTTGTACACAATTTCTGGTTCAGGCACTTAAAGGCTGAAATCTGATTTCTGCATTTCCAGAGCCACAGGCATTAGTATTGTCAGCATTGCCATGGCAATACTACTTTTGTCTGGCGATGTCTCGTTGTACAGCAGGCAAAGAAGCAATTTAAGGCAAGTTTGACTGAGCATGGGCAGATTTGTAAAATCCAGGAAAATCTAGTTTTGATTTTATCATGGTCATCTAGATGTAAATAAGACCAAGTTTGCACTTGAGCAACTCAAGCAGATCGTCTTTCTTGACGGACTGGAAGTGGGCCAATGGTTGGAGGTTCCAATGCACAGAGTAATTCATAATATATTTCATGTTAACAGCAAGCATTATCATTTAAGTAAGTGTACAAATGGCAGCAAGTAAGTAAGTATGGCAGCACGTCTGCCTCACAGCAAGAAGGTCCTGGGTTCGAGTCCTGGGCGTGGTGAGGGTTTTTTGTGTGCGGTTTCCGTGTTTTCCCCATGTTCTCCCCATGCTTGTGTGGGTTTCCTCTGGGTACTTTAATTTCCTCCCACAGTCCAGAGATATACACATTAACGTAATTGGCTCTTCCAAATTATCTGTAGGTGTTGATGCAAGTGGGATTGTTTGTATGTGTGTGTTGGTGCTGCGATGGTCTGGCGAGTTGTTCAGGATGTACTCTGCCTGTGTCGTCTGAGTTAGGCTTTAGCCTCCCCCCAACCGTAAAAAGATTAGCGAGCGGGTGATTGTACAAATGCTCGCATAGTTAGCAACAGATGTTATAATACTACTAAGAGAGCTTATTATACTGAGGTGGATATATTGTGATTCAGAATCAATAACCTGACTGTGAGTCCAAGTCCAGGCCCCAGTCTGATGGAGAATCTGTGGCGAACTTGAACACTGCTGTTCATCAGTGGTCTCTGTGCAGTCTGGCTAAGCTTGAGCAAATTTACCAAAATTAATTAAGGTCTAGATTTGCAAAGTTGATACAGACATATCCCGACAGCTCTAATTGCAGAAAAGGTGGCTCTTCCAAGACCCAGGTGGGTGAGTACTTATGTAAAAAAAAAAAAAAAATCTGCCTTTTTGTTTAACTAACCTTTGTACCACAAAAGAAATATTTCCCACCTCTAAATAAACATATTGTGTAAATTAAATAGGAAAAAAAAAATCCCAACTGACTGAATTAAACGTGTTATTGTGAAAAAGTTTAAGGGGTGAATACTTATGTAAGCCTCTGGAATAAAAGGCAATTAAAGGCAAATGGAATTAAAAATATGACTGTTATATATGTTATTTTTATTTGTGATCTCGGCTTGTGGCAGCACATATCTTATTTTACATTTTTTATTACTATATGTAGAAAAACTGATTCCATAAAGCGTTGTAACATAATTAAAAGGTCAGTGTGGCACACCATATTGACAGAGTCATCGCTTAGTGTTGTGTTCATAGTTTCAAGTTATGAAAGATATTTTTAAAAAAGAGTACAGTCGACAGGGTGGCATGTTGCTGTAGTAGTTAGCACATCCACCCCTTGGAAAGAAGGTCCTGGGTTAGATTCTCAGACTCGTGTGTGTCTGTGTGGGGTTTGCATGTTCTCCCCGTGCTTGCATGGGTTTCCTCCGTGTACTCCAGTTTCTTCCTACATCCCAAAAACATGCACAGTAGGCTAATTGGCTGTTCCAAATCACCCCTAGGTGTGAGTGAGAGTGCGAATGGTTGTGTG
>JBCNYG010000015.1:16510269-16523461 GCA_039654305.1 Porochilus rendahli | reverse complement strand
CCGGAGGAAACCCACGCAAGCACGGGGAGAACATGCAAACCCCACACAGAAACGCCCGAGCTGGAAATCGAACCCAGGACCTTCTTGCTGTGACGCGGACGTGCTAACCACTACGCCACCGTGCCACCCCAAACATGTTCCATAAGTACCAATCTCATCTCATAGGCAGAGAATACCTTTTTACGATGTGTGAAAGAACATTGAGTCAAAATTTATACATTGGGAAGCTCGATGGTGTAGTGGGTAGCACATTTGCCTCACTGCAAGAAGGTCCTGGGTTCAAGTCCTGGGCATGCCAAGGGTGTTTCTGTCTGGAGTAAGCATGCTCTCCCTGTAGTTGCTGGGTTTCCTCCAGGCACTTCAGTTTCCTCCCACGGTCCAAAGACATGCACATTAGGCTAAATAGCTGCTCCGAATTGCCCCAAGGTGTGAGTGTGAGTACAGTATGAAGTTGTATGTGTTTCGTATTGTCCCTGCAATAGTCTTGCGAGTAGCTCGGTATACTCCGCCTCTGCCCAGAGTCGGCTGAGATTGGCTCCAGCCTTTCCCTGACTCTGAAGTGGAGGAAGTTTGAGAATCTCTTAGGGCTTGATGGCCAACATATTAGGAGAACGATGATGTCATTTTAAGCAATTGTTAGATAATATGCAAACGGAAGCGCCCTATGGGGTCTAGAGCCTTCCAGAGGGAAAAATGATGACGGCGATAAGCGGTTTGTCAAATGAATGGATAAATGAACGAATGAATGAATAATCTCACTTTGTTTTTTTTCTATTAAACCTGGCTGAGTTTTTGACGCCGCACTGTTTTATAGTGAAACATTTTGCAAATCTTTTTCATGAAAGCTGTAAATAAAATGAAAAATATGGTCTATGGAAATTATGCAGCTACGGTAAGTTTTGGATTGTAGAAATACAATTTAATTATAATATAAAAAAGCCAAAACTGTTTGTGTCCATCACGGTCTTCTCTAGCGAAATTTAGCAATGATAATGTAATGAATATCATTTCCTGCCTTCCATTATAATTAGATATGGCATTTGCTGCACTGTTTGTTGAATGAGTCTGACATTCATGTCATCTAATGTGGAAATTGGCTTTCGTGTTATCTCCATTCCTTCTTCATACAAAGCCCCAAATAAGATGAAGGTTATGTTGAAATTTGTTTGTAGTAAATGGCTTTGAATTGCAGTGTATTTATCAGAACTGTTCTAATTATAACGAGCCGATACAAAGAGGACGGGGGAATTACGGCCACGTGGAATTTATTGCATCCTGTACCTCGGACAATAGCAAAACAATAATTCTTTGACTGTGTATTTAGACATCAGTGGATGTCAGACATGCTGCAGAAATAGGTATTTCAGCTTAACCAGTTTGAAGCAGAACATGAAAGTACTGAGCAGAGGAGAGGTGAAGGGGGGGGGACAACAGCAGCAAACTGGTCACTGTCGCTGTTAGCCATTTCTGACCTTTGTAAAACTGTGCGCTGAAGTGTTTTTTATTTTTTTATTTTTTTTTAAACCGCTGATCAGTTCAGATTGCTGCTGTCCGCATGTTCCTGGCGGGTTGCATAGATCTATTCCTGGGGGAGTTCTTCCCTGCCACCATCGCCACAGTCTTACTCTTTACTGATTTATAGGTTTAATAGAGAAATATTCATAACTAATAAAATCACAAGTTTAAATTCTTTACCTATTTTGTCTTACCATGTGATGCTGCTTCGTGACAATATAAGTTCTACAAAGTGATATACTGAAATAGGGTGGCATGGAAGCGTAGCCGCACTACAAGAAGGTCCTGGGTTTGAGTCCCAGGCTCAGCGAGGGTGTTTCTGTGTGTTTTCCCCATGTTCGCGTGGGTTTTCTCCAAGTACTTGAGTTTCTTCCTGCACTCCAAACACATGCACATGTAGCTAACAGGCTGTTCGGTGTGGATGTGAGTGAGAACGGTTATGTGTGTTGCTCAGTGATGGCCTGATGAGCTGTTCAGGGTGTACTTCTCCTTCACCAGGGAGGCTCCAGCCTCCTCGCATCCCTAATAGGGTTAAGCACTTTAGCAAATGAATCAGTGAGTAAGCTCTACTGAATTGACTTGAATTAAATTGACTAGACTTTTTTTTTTTTGGCCCTATAGAGGAATAATTCCACTATAAAAAACAATAACCGACTTTTATTTTATCGCATGGTCGTGGACTTGCATCGTTCAACCCTAGCTTTCATCTCAGAGCTTCTGTGTCCATGACCGGATCCTCAGCAATGGGGTTACCATATGTGTGGATTCTGCATGCTCTTGCGTCTGTGTGTGTCTCCCATCTTATCTTCCAATGAGCATGCAGGTGGGAAGCTTAGCTTCGGACGACTTAATGAAAGAACAATCATAATGTGGATTAGTTTTCATTTATATCGATTATTAAATAGGTTTTTTAAGCTGAGCACAAATGGCGGCGACTTTGATGACTGCAGGTCATAAGAAAGGGCCGGTTCAGCACCCCTCCACAGAATCCCCTTTCATTTGAACCGCGTCTCTGATTAATAGAAAATCTCTTCGTGCCCTGCGGCCGAATGCCTCGCCTCTGATAATTGGATTCTGGAATAAGTCCAGATTCTGCTTTACATTGCTTTTTACATGACGACACGGGATTCCAGTGCTCTTCAATATTGCATTTTCACTCCAGGCGTGTGAATGAAATATTCATACCAGAAAAGTATTTTAATATGGAGACCTTTTGAAGCGTTTGCGGATAATTTGCAGCTTTCCTGCTTCTTTTCTAATGGTTTTTCTGTGTACGTGGCAGGTCATGCTGCCACAAAATGGGGTAAAAATATAACCCCTGAATGCGGACCTAAGGTTGCAGAAACAGCCTCGTGGGTTCTCGGTTCCATCCTGTCTAGACACTGAGTCAGAGCTGGAGGTTATCGCAAAACCCTTATCAGAACACTGATAGATGTTTTAAATGCAGTCAGCAAGCGAGATTTAATGAAGATGAGCTCGACGAGATTGGATAATAGATGACCAGAAGCAGCGGTACTGTATATGGTGAACGCCTCCTGATGTCAGACAGGAGAAAATGGACACAGGGAATATTCTGACACTTCAAATCAAAAAAAGAATGAGAGCCTGCATGGATTATTCATATTCTTCTGACAGAATACTATGTAAGACCTTCTTATCTCAGAATGCTTGTTTTAGATACTTCCTTCTCACGATTTCTTTAAGCCTTATGTCAGGACACAGGATAAATAGACTTGTGCATTACAGACTAGTGGCTTTTAAATTTATGCCCTACCAAATCTGCCCCAACCCCCTTTTACACACACACACACACACACACACACATAGACACCAATTTTTGTCACTTGTGAGGGATTTTAGTAATATCTTGAGAGGACGCAAGCACAGGGAAGCACGGTGGTGTAACAGTGATCACATCTGTCTCAGATGTCAGCCAGAAGGTCCTGGGTTCGAGTGCTGGGCTCGGCATGGACATTTCTGTGTGGAGTTTGCTATGCTTGCATGGGTTTCCTTCGGGTACAGTCCAAAGACAAGCGCATTAGGCTAAATGGCTGTTTCAAATAGCCCCTATGGGGGGAATGTGAGGTTGAATGGCTGTGCGTGTCATACCTGTGATGGATTGGTGAGCAGAATCGGCTGAGATAGGCTCATAGCCTCCGTGCAATCCTAGTTGGATGAATCAGTTTGGCAAATGAATGAATAAATGTGGGGATTTCTGCTTTGAAATATTACAACTTTTATTATTACAACTCTTATTTAAATTTTTTGTTTGGTCTGTAGGACAGTCAGACACTCAGTGGTCCCCGCAGGGTTTACGCTTTCGTTCCCTGGTGGTCTGAAAAAACCTAGTAAGTCATATCATGGTTATTTCGAGACAAATGATCAACTGTAAGATTTAGGTTCCAGTTATTTAAAGGCTAAGTACGATTATTGATTTTATGGGACATACTGTACTTTATGAGGCGTATGTTTATATATTATTCCCATTGTTTGTTAGTTCACAACTCAAAATTCGATCAGGTAAAACCTAACAAGTCCCAATATTTCCAGACCAGGGCAGCACCGTCCAGGTCATCCTTTATCATCCTTTATCAGGGTCACAGGGAGGCTGGAGCGCGTCCCAGGCGACTCCAGATGAAGGCAGAGTACACCCTGAATAACCTGCCAGACTATCACAGGGCCAAAACAGACAACCGTTTGCCCCCTAGGGGCACATGAGAATATCCAGTTCACTTAATGTGTACATTTACATTTACAGCATTTGGCAGACCAGAGCGCCTTACAATTATTATTCTTATACAACCGAGCAACTGAGGGTTAAGGGCCTAACCACCACGCCACCACACCATTGCGATTCCCAGCAAATTTAGTTAATTGTCATCTAATTATTGAATTATTTAAAAAATGGTCCTGGGTTCGATACCTGGGCTCGAGCGTTTCTGTGTGGAGTTTGCATGTTCTCCCCGTGCTTGCGTGGGTTTCCTCCGGGTACTCGGGTTTCCTCCCACAGTCCAAAAACATGCACAGTAGGCTAATTGGCTGTTCCAAATCACACCTAGGTGTGAGTGTGGGTGCGAATGGTTGTGTGACTGATGGCCCTGCGATGGCCTGGCGAGCATCCCCCGCCCTCGGCCAGAGTTGGCTGAGATGGGCGCCAAAACAACAAAACAATATTCAAACAACAACAAAAGCAAATTATTTTATATTGGATTAAATTGTACCTAAATCTTAATTACTTCGTATTGTAAGGAGTGCACTTGTATGGGAAATGTTTGAATGGATATTTACTGTGTGTGTTGTACCCCTAAATTAGGGTAAAACGAGAGGCAAAGGCACCTGTCGAGGTAAAGCAATTATGTTTCAAAACAGTATAAAACCTTGATTTGACTCCACCAAACTAATATGAAACAAGCTATAATATGTGTAAACACTGTTATTACTTTAAAGACATAAAATAAAATTCATAAAATTACCTAAATTAGGGTAGAAAGAATCACGAGAGTGAAAAATCAGGGTTTTATACTGCCTTCCTCATGGGGTAAATTTTTGCAATAAGGAAACAGCACCGCAATTCCCCCTAGTGGTAGGTGAACCAATTGATCCCAAAGCAACAGTGTTTAAGGCTTATTAGCTGCTCACCTGTGCATAATGGATTATATTGAACAAAATGACAAAATCCTTATAAAGAAATATGAAATTAACAGATTTTAAAACACTATTTAACTCTTTAATTATCTTAATTCTGAATTATTATGTTTAACTATTTATTGTAAACCTTGTTTCTGTATTTAACCATTTTACCTCTTTTAAATTAAAATTAGCTTTTGAATTACCTGATATATATCTGCAGCATTTCTGTAGACTGGTGACTTTAAGAGTCTCAGGTCCTTGTGTGAATCTTCACATTAACAGTCATAGGCCATAGGAAAACTCTTCTATAATTTTCAATGACAGTCTGTTAGTACAGTCTTATGTCAGCCATGGACATAGAATGGCTGCATAATTGGTAGCCAATAGACCAATCCTGGTAGACAGGATTTGTGAATTGTGGTGCACGCTGGACACTAGCAGGATGAGATGCCGTCATGCGTCTCGGAGGATGCTGCTCTCATTGCGGACGCTGGGGTGTCTGCTCCTCTGGTCCCTCAGAGCAGGTGATGTAGGTGCAGGTAGTTCATTAACAACTGGCTTCATTTCCTCCCGGATTGTCACCTTATTAAGTGGATTCAGCGCCTCCAGGTTGTCTCCAACAGAGGGTTCTGGTGGTTGTGCAGCAGGGGCTGGTACTAGAGGCAGGTGTCTCACTGCTGGGGGTTCAATGTTTATTTCAGCAGGTCGCTCTGGTGTCTGGATTAAAGGGAGCTGAGGTGGTGCACAATGTAAGCAATACTCATCATCACTCTCATCATCACCCTTGAACATCTGGAACAGGTTTCTTTGTCTGCCTGTGTTTCACAACATTCACAAAAAGTCCTCGTTCAAATGGTAAGTGATCACATAACATGAGCAAGTTTTTGTGCAACACCCTAGAGTGTCCTTTGTCTCTCTCTTGTCTCACCTCATAGATGGGGTGGTCAACACCCATTTATCTGACTACTGTGTGAATAGTGTCTTCCCAGTAGTCACATAATTTCCCTGGTCCGCCTCTAGGTGTCAGGTTTTTTATTAGAACTCTCTTGCCAGGCTGTAACACAGAACTCCATACTTTTGTGTCATAATATCTTTTGCTCTTTTCAGCAGCTTTCATTGCATTTTTGTTTGATATGGCATAAGCTTGCTTCATGCCTTTTTTCCATTTTTCAACATAGTCTCTGTGGTCACTAAAATCAGATTCTGCGTACAGTTCAAAAAGCATATCTACTGGCAATCTGGGTGATCTTCCTTACAGTAAATAGAATGGGAAGTAACCAGTCACTTCACAAGGGGTGCAGTTATATGCATACATCAGTTTGTTGATTGATTCCTTCCAGTTTGAACTGGCCATGCCATTGAGTTTCTTTAGTTGAGTAAACAACTGATTTTCAAATTCACTGTCTTGGTCATGGTGAATACGGCAAGGAAGCCAAATTTCAGTGCATAGACATTGAATATAAGGATTGCTGCTCTTTTTCTGGACTTTGATGTAGTGGCATAGTTTGTGCAAAGCGTGTGAAGTGATCAACAATCAATAGGATATATTCATATCTGCCTTTGCATTTGTCAAGATGAAGAAAGTCTATACACACAAGTTCAAAGGGCTGTGTTGTTACAATGCTTGTCAAAGGGGCTCTTGTATCATGACAGGGTTTTTTTCTGTTTGAAGCAGGAACATGTTTTAGTCACGTAATGCTCAATGTCTGACTGCATGTATGGACAAAAGAAACAGTCTATTGCTAGGGACACTGTACGGTAAACTCTTTGGTCACCCATGTTATTATGCAGCTCATCAAGTACTGCGTTTTTATACTGTATTGGCAGTACCAGCTGTTTGCTGGAAAGAGGTGGTTCTGTATAGGAGTCCATCACCATCTAATGTCAGCTGATCCCATTCTCTAAACAGACACCTTGTTTTAGTGCTGAATGTCCTTAGCTCTTTGGTGGGTGGCTTTAGACCTGATCGTTTACACTGTAACACAGCGCTAATTACTGAATCGGTCTTTTGTGCTTTTTTGTGTGGTGGCCTTCAGTTTTGCTGTTGACAAAATGTAGGTCAGCGAGTTATCATTACTATGCACTGTGAATTTTGGCACATAATAAAAATAGTCTCTGAATTTGTTTGTGATGGCCCATTTTAAAGCTAGGAACTCTAGCTTGCCTGCATGAAAGAAATATTTTTTCTCAGCAGCTGTAAATGTACGGGAGCCGTAAGCTTGTCATCTTGTCTTACTACAACACTGCTACTAGTCCTTTATAAGAGGCGTCGATGTGCACGATGAATGGCTGTGTGAAATCTGGGAATCTGGTGGATGAAGCAAGCAATAAGTTGCTCAAGCAGATTTTGGTCTTGGTCAGTCCAGATGATTTGTTTTGTTAAGGGCACAACTTGACTTGCTTTCTTTGAGTTTTTTGTCTTTGTGTCTTTGTCTGCTTTCAACAGCTCATAGAGACAACTTACTTTTTTGTAAAAGTCTGTTATGTATTGTCCTATGTATGACAAAAAGCCTAACATTTTTCTGAGCTGGCCAACATTTTGAAGTTTGATCTCCTTGAGTGCTCAAACTGCTTCAAAATCAGCAGGATGAACTCTGCTGCACTCAGCTGACACTATTCGGCCCAAGTAACGGACTTGAGATCTAAATATGTCACACTTACTGGGCTTTCAGTTTTATTCCATAGCCTCTGAGCCTCTTAAGCACTTTTCTCACGTCCTCCACATAAAGTTTAAAGGTTTTGCTGTAGACTAATGTGTCGTCCAAATAAGGGATACAGATGTTATCTCAAAATCCATCAAAGCCCTCTTCCATACAGCACTGAAAAGCTGCAGGGGCGTTCATGAGTCCGAAAGGAATGCGTATCCATTCATTAAAGCCCCATGGCATTACAAAAGCTTTGACTGCGCGACTTTCCTCTGACATTAAGACCTGGTGATACACTTTTCCCTGGTCTAAAAGAGAAAACCAGAAGTTACCACCTAAGCTGTCCATTATGTCTTGGACCCGGGGTTGGGCTGGCAGTCAGGATGAGTTTCCCTGTTCAAGTCTCTGTACACTATGCATAATCTTAACATGCCATCTTTTTTTCCTATGAATACGATGAGTCTGACCTTCTGACCCAGCCTTGTGCATCAGATCATGCAAATAACTTTTCATCTCTTGGTATAGTAGGCATTGCACTAACATATATGTGCTTTTTCTGGCGCATTGTCTTTAAGAGAAATAGTCAGATTTTTTTTCATAGTTTTCAATGCAGCCTATGTCATTGTTTGTTTTTGAGAATGAACAACACCTTTTGTTTGACCTCTAACCTCTGCTCTTCATTAAGATGACTAAGGTCTACAGGTGAATCCCACTTTTTACCAGCGCTATCAAAAGTCTGTGTGTTGGTGTGGTTAACAGTAGCTACAGGTGTGGCTTTTTCAAACACCTGAGCAGGTAAGACAGCTGTGATCATTTGGATTGTACCAACTACAGTACGGCCTAAAAGGACAATATCATGGTCAGTGGGGTTTGGGACATCTAATGTAATAAATGGCAAGGTACCCATTTTAACTTTAACTTAATTTAAAAAAAAACAAGGTTATTTGGCCACAGAGGATGTAAATCTGGTTTAAATAACAACGTCATGTTCTCTTTAAAAGCTACACGACACTCAACCTGAATTTGACTTTGTTTGGGTACAGTAACAGTCTTTCTTGGTTTTCACTCTAAACTCGTTTACTGTATCTGCACTGACAACCTGTATAAAAGCTTTCACCATGTGTTTTTTTAAGCTGGGAAAAGCTTTTCTCACTGTGCTGTACTGTTTTATTTTTTCAGTCTTATTCAGGATGTACTCAATGACATTGTAACCTATTATAGGATGTCAAGATGCTAACCTTTCATTTCCAGCATAGGGACGGTCAGTTTCTCAGCTGTGTCGATTCAGAAACAAAGATGGAAAGTTGTCTCAATTCATACAAGGTAAGGCATGTTGGTTCCATTTGCTGCAGTCAGGGATAACTCGGATGAGTCCATGATCTCTGCAACATCTCTCAACTTCAGGTGTGATAAATAGTCCTCTTTCCATTTTTCATCAGTAATTGACACTTGTGAGCCTGAATCCCTCAGAGCCTGAAGTCTATGGCCATGTGTGCAGCGTTCACAGCGTCCAGTTTGCTGACAGACATGACACTTTCTCTCACAGCGAGCTGGACGACTCGGGTTGTGTTGAGCTGGATACTGAGGTGGGGTTGGTCTATGGTGGGGGGCCTAATAGCTGTGATACTGCGGTTGCTGGTCGCTTTTATGCTGCATGACTACTGGCTGGGTGTATGGCTGAGGCATGAACACTGACTGCTGTAGTGTCTCCTTAATCTGAGCTATCTCTGCACTGAGACCTTTCAGGGAGGCTACACCTGTCTTAAGTTCTGACAGCTCAGTTAACAGTGCAGGTGGTATCTTTGCCTTAACTTAATTTATTTGGTTCTTGGCAGGTAATGTGTCTTCTGACTGGACTACACTACCATTAGTAGCAGACTGTGATGCTAAACACCTTTTCTTGTTCCTTCTCTCTCTTTCATTGGCACAAGCTACATGTCTATTCTGACACTGTCACTCTGGAGGCCTGTCGGTATTGTGTCTAAGCCTATACACTGAACTAAAGCTGGATCACATTTAAGACCTGACTCTGATTCTTGTGCTACAAATAAGACTTTCTTCTTCAAGTCCAGGACCCTCATCAAGAAGCTCTGAGCTGTCTCTTTATGATTCTGCACCTCTGAGGCAAGTTGTTTGTAGAGCTCAGTGGCACTCTTTTCCTGGAATTGGGAACGTAGTATGCGGCGTAAAGTGGAAAGAGTGATCTGCGCCTTTCCCTCCAAGTAGCTTCGTAGCTGTAGTCCAGGTAAAATAGCTCTAATGACAGCATCTACAATGTCAAGCTCTGAGCAGCCTCTGCTCCTAGTCCATTCTCAATCAGATGTGCTAGACTGGAAAAAGTTAGCTTGACCTTCTGGCCTGGTTCGCCTATTTGGCCTGATAATTTAAAATCCTTTGCCAGTAAGGGCTAGGTTGCTGGTGTACATTGGACAAAGTTAAACTAGTAACTGGTTGGCTAGTTGTTTTGGGAATTAGCCACAGTGTAAATAGCTGCATTAGTGCGGAGACACTTTCCCTCTCACCTATTGACTCTGAATAATCTTGTTCACTCCTACATTGTTTAGCTGTACCCAGTTATTTTTTTGTGATCTTTGTTATTTCAGTTACTTTGTTTTTAAGTAGCAATAGTTCTGCCATTCCTTCATCCTCTAATTCTACTATTTCTTCTCTCTCCAGATAATTCATGATGCATGTTAACAGTGATAGATGTGCTTTCCTGCTCACATTTTTTTTGTCTGTTGTACTGAGTAACTCAAAGATTGAAACAAGATGATCTTTAGATAGGGTGTGCATTACACACAAATTCTTCCAGTAGCTCTTCCGACATTGACTTAGTGGCAGTAAACAGGGAGAAACTTTGTGGGTATAGGTAACGCTGAGCTGTGTGGTCTTTGCTGTCTCCGATGATTTATGGCTGCCCCGGAAACAAGCATTTGAAGCCAGCTACCAGCTCTCCTGGAACAGCAATGCCTTTTTTGCTGTAGTCTGCCTGGGTTGTATTAGGGGACTTTAGCTGGCTTGGACTTCTATGTACAAGCTGTGAACACCGGACATCTAAGTAGCAACCCCAGCAGTGCCTCCAAATGTTGTACCCCTGAATTAGGGTAGAAAGAATCACAAAAGTTATTAATACTGCTTCCCTCATGCGATAGGTTTATTGCAATGCTGTACAAGTAAACAATACTGAACAAATATGCATTGCTGTTCTCATGCCATGACAATCAACAGAAGAGAATATTGCAAAAACAAGATATGTTGTAAAAAAACTACAAATAAAATTGTAAACGAATTAGGTAGGCTAATGCTATATTTCTTGAGGCAAAGACACATGTTGAGGTAAAACAATTATGTCTTAAAACAGTATTAAACCTTGAATTGACTTCACCAAACTAACATGAAACACCTATAATATGTGTAAACACTGTAATTACTGTAACGACATTCATATAATTCACCACAAATCAAATTACCTGAATTAGGGTAGAAAGAATCACGAGAGTGAGATATACTCCTTCCCTTATGCGATAGGTTTATTGCAATAAGGAAACAGCGCCGCAATTCTCCCTTGTGGTAGGTGAACCAATTGATCCCAAAACAACAGGGTTTAAGGCTTATTAAGGCATAATGGATTATATTGACAAAATGGCAAAATCTTTATAAACGAAATATGAAATTAACAGATTGTTACCCACCATTTAACTCTTTAATTAATTTTTATGTTTTACTATTTATTGTAAACCTTGTTATTGTTTTTAACTATTTTGCTTCTTTTAAAATGATATCACCTTATGAATTACTTCATTTTAAGAAGCTACAAAACATGGTTATTGTGGGGGCGATATACCTGTGTTATATCAACCCATCACAAGTGTTCTTGTTCTTGTTTGCTCTATGTGAGCTGGCCTTGCGATGGTCTGGTGGGCTGCTCATGGTGTCTGATATATGCTTTGGCCTCCTCATATGATTAAATTCATTCATTCATTTTCCGACCCGCTAATTCCTAATTAGGGTCACGGGGAGGCTGGTGCCCATCTCAGCCGACTCTGGCTGAGGGCGAGGTACACCCTGGACAGCTTGCCAGGCCATCGCAGGGCCATCAGTCACACAACCATTCGCACTCACAATCACACCTAGGGGTGATTTGGAACAGCCAATTGGCCTACTGTGCATGTTTTTGGACGGTGGGAGGAAACCGGAGTACCCCGAGGAAACCCACGCAAGCACAGGGAGAACATGCAAACTCCACACAGAAACGCTCAAGCTGGGAACATAGAAATGATATCTCTCTAAAACATACAAAAGACTCGTAGTGTTCTCGTAGCTGCAGTAGCAAACAGAGGTATTCACAAAACCTTATGACCTGTAAGTTCGCTTAAAGCAAAGATGTATTTAATATTTGCCGCTGTTATAATATTAAAGTGCTCAGAGTTTACAGGCTGCCAATAAAATCATGTGTGATGATCAGCGTGTGATGGTCTTGTTAAGATCCCTTTTATTTATTTATTTATTTAGTTGTTTGTTTATGTATTTATTTAATCATGTTTACAGAACATTTGGTATTATAATAATTGGCCCTAGAACAGACCTGTGCAAATTAGACCCATTTTGCCCGCAGGCTACTGAGACATACACAGTGAGAGATGCACCACAGACAAAGGGTCCTTTTTTCACCTGAGGAGAGAGGAGAGGAGGGGAAAAACTGGTACTGGAGTCGATAATCTACACAAGTAAAGCAACTCTCCAAGGTTTTTCAGACCTGTGGTGCATTATTCATCCTCACCATTGCCAGAGGACTCTTAATTGACCCTTGCTCCACGCAAAAACTTCACCAGATGAAAGAATGCAGTGTTTTGTAGTGCAACTTTCTGAGTCCTCTCACTCCAGTCCAATAATATTGAATTTCAGCTTATGAATCATTCAAAAGAATAAGTGAAGGTAACCCTGTGCTTGAAGATGTCATGAGCAGCGATGCTGAAACTCCAAAACACATTTAATTACTTGAAACCAAAAACAAACCCAGACTTTTTTCTTTTCTTTTCTTTTTTTTTTAATCATCACTTTAGTTTTATTCTCACCGTGTCTGGGTTGCTGTCAGATTGTGGGTGTTTGTATTTTATTGAGCTAATGTAATAATAGCAAATTGCAGCCTTTTGTAGGAGGCTTATAACGAAAAGGAAGAGAACGCTGCGAGAAGAATTTCACCAAAGAAATTTGCAGAAATGGTCCGATGTCTATATTTAGTGACCCTGATTAAAACGGTCTCTAAACGAAGTCTCTAATCATATCATTCTTTCATTCATTCATTTTCTGAACCGCTTATTCTTAATTAGGGTTGCGGGGAGGCTGGCGCCCATCTCAGCCAACTCTGGGTAAGGGCAGAGTACACCCTGGACAGCTCGCCA
>JBCNYG010000015.1:16249607-16261461 GCA_039654305.1 Porochilus rendahli | reverse complement strand
CCCATCTCAGCCGACTCTGGGCGAGGGCAGAGTACACCCTGGACAGCTCGCCAGGCCATCGCAGGGCAGAAACACACGCTGACGGCTATCCAGCCTACTCTTGACTACTCTGCAGTTGATAACCCAGTTAGCCGCACTGGGGGGACGGCAGTGACAACCCGCTGATAGTGGGGCTTGAACTCCCGACCTTGGGACCAGTAGTCCAGCACCTTAACCACCAGGCCACCACTACCGTATTCATTCACAATAATGATAATCTTTGTTTGTGTATCCGTAACAGATAGATGAAGCCAATGCATTTGGGAACACGGCTCTGCACGTGGCATGCTTCAATGGTCAGGATGCTGTTGTGAGTGAGCTGATTGACCACGGTGCTAATGTGAGTCAGCCCAACAACAAAGGCTTCACCCCTCTCCACTTTGCCGCTGCATCTACACACGGTGCCCTCTGCCTCGAGTTCCTGGTCAACAACGGAGCTGACGTCAATGTGCAGGTGATCTTCATCAAAAGATCTTCCACCTTTCCTGTCCCAATCAAACTTTATTTCTCGTCATACTCTTTCTCAGATGTCGGCATTGTTCTGTTTTAGAGCCGAGATGGGAAGAGTCCTCTGCATATGACCGCAGTGCACGGCCGTTTCACACGCTCGCAGACTCTCATTCAGAACGGTGAGAGCTTTAAGAGTCGCCAGTGGGTTGAAATGTGAGCGTCAAGCCATTATCATGTACAAGGTAAAGTCTTTAAGAAGTGTTGTGGGTTTTTGGGTTACAGGTGGAGAGATAGACTGTGTAGATAAGGATGGAAACACTCCGTTACACATCGCTGCTCGTTATGGTCATGAACTCCTCATCAACACCTTGATCACCAGCGGGGCCGACTGCACCAGGTATGTGTGTGCGTCTCTGTGTGTGTGTGTGTGCACTTTTATAACCACGGATTGAAACAGTGTACTTGTTTACGTCAAATAACACTGATGTAATCTCTCTCTATCTAGAAGAGGGATTCACGGGATGTTTCCCCTCCACCTGGCAGCTCTAAATGCTCATGCTGACTGCTGCCGGAAACTTCTCTCCTCAGGTACCTAACTTCCTTCTTACACCTGACACATAAAACACAACATGTCACTGACACGTCAGCATAAAACGTCACTCTACAGGTGGCGCATTTTTATTTTTTGAAATGTATAAGAGTATAAGAAACTTCACTGTGCAAAAGACTTCAGGGTAATTTTTTTTTAATACGTACGGTGTTGTGGGTTTTTATTTAATGACTACATTATTGATTACTGTTCACCTCCGTTAGTTAGTTAGTTTGTCTGTTTGTTTGTCGTCCTTCATTTATTTTCTGAAGCGGTTAATTCTAATTAGGGTCGCGGGGAGGCTCAGCCGAGTCTGGGCGAGGGCAGAGAACACCCTGGACAGCTCAGCAGGCCATCGCAGGGCAGAAACACGCTGACAGCGATCCAGTAGCCTACTTTTTACGCAAGTCAGCAATGGTTCTTTTCCATGCCTCTCAACTCAGACAGTGACATGGCTGGCCTTTGATAACCCAGTTAGCTGCACTGGGGGGACGGCAGAACATGGTGATATTGGGGCTTGAACCTCCGACCTTGGGATCTCGGATCTCGGATCTCGGATTTGTTTGTTAGCATTTTAATAATTTTTTTGAGTAGGGCCAAAAATAACAATCCATTACATTTTGGTGGTCATCCAGATCTGGGATCTTTTTTTAAATGATTTCTTACCCTTGCAGGACAAGGGCAATTTTATTAGTTTTGTGTTCAGCTCTGTAAGTAGTCTACATAAGATAAGAAGAAAAGAGGAATTGTGAAAATAATGTATAGCAGAAACGAAAGTAAGGAGGGGCGTGAGCTGCTTTGATGGGGATTTGTGCTCTGAGTGCTTCGGGTTTTTTCCTTTTTAAAGCAACGGATTCTCACACCAAATTCTGACTTTATTTAATTTGTCACTGTTTTCCATGGAGCTCCTGAGCAGAGCCCCATAGGCATGGAATAGGACTTTAATGGTTGTCCCGTGTCTGTGCCACAGGGAACCCAATAAGGCTTAACAGACCATAACAGAGTGTAACAGTCCTTGATGCGTCATCCTAGGAAATCATGATGAACTCGAAAAGTTTCATCTCGTGGATGCACGGTTCCTCTTTGGTATCACTGGAGAGAATGAGAGCGTGACCCCGCCTCTTTTTTATACCCCAATCATGCTCAAAGTGTGGCAACCGTGCTAAAATCTTGGTCATAAATTGTAGGAGATCTTAACAGAACTCGATGAATGTGAGCAATCTAGACAGAACGTGAGAGCATATGAAACGTGATGAAAATCATGACTGGAATCGTAACAAAACGTACTGAGAGAACATACAAAAAGCGTATGTAAGCAAAGAAAAATAAAGATTAAACAATAAATCGAACCGCTTATTCCTAATTAGGGTCGCGGGGAGGCTGACGCCCATCTCAGCCGACTCTGGGCGAGTCTGTTAAGGGCGGGGTACACCCTGGACAGCTCGCCAGGCCATCGCAGGGCCATCAGTCACAAAACTATTCATTCGCACTCACACTCACACCTAGGGGTGATTTGGAACAGCCACTTAACCTACTGTGCATGTTTTTGGATTGTGGGAGGAAACCGGAGTATCCGGAGGAAACCCACGCAAGCCCAGGGAGAACATGCAAACTCCACACAGAAACACCCGAGCTGGGAATTGAACCCAGGACCTTCTTGCTGTGAGGCGGACGTGCTAACCACTACGCCAACGTGCCGCCCTCTCTTGATATTGGATAATATTATTCTTTTATGAGATTATCACATTACTGATTGGTGGACAAGCATCAAATAATTCTCAGTGTTGCATCAATACCATGAAATAACTGAATTAGTGCACTGTTTCCATTAGATATGTCAAATGATTATTGCATGACTGACGAGACTGTTTTGAATGAATAGCAAGGGGTCCCTAGATAGTGAACAAATTATTTTTGTTTGGTTATTGATTATTTATTCTTTATCATTATTGATAGACATCAGTATGGTGATATGTGAAGTCTTGTCCGTGTAACCAGTACACCTAAAGATATGGCTGCTTAAAATTTGTAAATTTGAAAATGTGTAAATGTAAGATTTTTTGAGCTGCATTATGCACACTTATAGATATGGAGTCCAAATTTCTATTGAGATTGAGATTAGACCAACGTATTAATGAAAGCAGGAACTATTCTAAGCCTTGTTTACCTATACTGTATCTACCTTAAAAAAAATTCAAAAATTGAAAAATAAATAAATTTACAATAATAATAATAAATAGGGAGCTAAATCCCAGTAATGGTTCATCTCACCCTCAATTTGACAGCAAAAATGGACTCTCTGCATGTTTTTGTAACTATTTGGGTCATTCTCTGAAACTGGGTCAAATTTAATTATTCACATTTTGACCTAATTTTTTACAAAGACTTTTTTTCTGCAAAATTTGTTGCGATATGTGTCACGAGTGGACAAGCTGAGTATTGCCCAAATGCAGGACAACAGAGGCAGAGTCTGGGTGAAAAAACTGAGGTCTTTATTAAAGTTCCAAGGCAAACAAAAATACAAACAAACAGAAGGAGGTTCAATACTACTGCCAGGCTGGGTACTTTTCAGAGCAGGCAGGAGAACAGGCAACCCGCGAAAATCCAGAGCTGGTGTAGTCAGAATCACAGGTAGCGACAATGAACACTGGAGGAGGCAAGGCCACGCCCATAGCCTGGAGAAGCACATGGAAAAAAAAGGAAAACAAAATACAACAGCTCCCCTAGTGGTGAGATATGCAGGATCATGACAGTATGTGGACGAAAATTGTGGGATTTTTTAGTTATTTATGTTTCATGCCACACTATCACCAAAGCTCAAGGTGCAAATATCAGGGCTTGCAATAAAGATCTCGAATTAAAATTTATATCCAGAGTAGAAATTCCTGTTTTTTTTTTTTTTTTTCTTTATGGACTGAGAATCGCACATCAATTTACGGTTCCGCGCTTAACCAGTAATGTCCACTCCAGTTACATACGGAACCGACCATGCTACAACCTTCACCGTACAATTGAATTCCTCCTGAAGTGGATTTATTTCACATATAGCCAAACGCTAATTAATTTATTCACCAAAAACAAATGAGACGAATCTTGTGTCCGTCCGTGAATGAATCCGAATATGAATCTGGTGTTGCAAACATGATTAGGTCTCTCACTGTCTTTGTAACGATGCTTTATAAGTTTATGGTGAATAAAGAGAGAAATAACCTTGGGGATTGTGAATGTCACACTTTATGGTACGGGTTTCCGAGAATGACCCATATGTGAAATTTCATGATCCTGTGATGAATAGATTAGGATTTGTAGAGCCCTGAAAATGTTATTTTAGCTTGTGGTGACAAAAATCACCTGAAATATACCTGTTTTTCAAAATTTTATTTCAATTTAAAGTCACTTTATACTCTGTTTCTACCAATTAATCATTACACCTTTTTAATTTTCAGCACCAGGCATTAACAGGCAACCTTGTGAATTTAATTGAACTTTGAGCTAAAGCAGGAAACAAAGGCTTCTCTGGTGCAAAGCAATCACTCGTTATCAGCTTAGGAATATCTATATTAATTTACTCGTCCTATTAATGGAGAGCAGTAATGTGGAGGCCCTGGACAATGGCTTGGGCAATTGCTCATTCCACCTTTAGCTTTTGTTCACTCTAAAGAAGCCCAGTTATCAGTCAGGTATTAAAACAATGTATATCAGTGTATGCGCCCTACTTATATTCTTTCGAACATGTATAAGTGCTGCAGGAATTCATTCTAAGTGCCAGTGTCTCAAAGGCATCTTAAGAAACACTCATTTTCCATCTCACCTTTTCATGCCCCAGTCCCATAATTCTCCCTGCTTTAATTGTGTGCTCGGCTTGCTTTCTTCTCTCCATGCCGGAATTGATTCGATGTAGGACAGAGCTGACTGCACAGAAGGATAAGCATGCAGCCAGCATCACTTAAACTGGAGAAGATTCATCTTTTATTTACCCCAGGTCTCAGACAGTGCTCCAGTTCTGCCATATCTTTCCTTCTCGCTCTGCCTCTCTCTCCTGTGTGTCATTAACTCAAATGCTAATGTTCTCTTACATGCTACAGCTTTCAAGTGAAAGTTCCTAGCAGAAGAGATATGGTTGAAAACACACTAATGTCTGTGCCTGAAGATGAAGGTTAAAATGAGATTTTATTTCCTCTGCCTATGGTTCCTGCGATCTCATAAATGGGGTTCTGAATGTGAATGTTTGGGATATATTTATTTGTGTGGCACGTATATTCACATTAGTGCCCATATTCCGTTTCAATTAAATACTTAAAAGGCTCACAATGGGTATGAATTTTTTTTTGTTTGTTTTTTTTAGATATCCGGGGGATCCAGGACTTTCTGGACAGGTCATCCCAGCAGGGGATGGACGTGTCCCTTCAGAAGGTGGAGCCAAACATCAACATGATGATCACAGGGATGTTCCGCACAATGAGGATGGAAGAGTTGCACCGCTACAGGGACACACTGCGCCGAGCCGTGCTCTTCATGAGTCCTGCAAGTGCCAAGGCCTTCATTACAGAGGTACACCGCTCCACATCACACCACACTACATTAGTTTCAGCTGATGTTCGTATAAAGAATTTCTGAGTTTCTTGGACAAAGCCTTGAAAAGAATTCATACTGAAACACTTTCTACTGAAAGTTTTGTTCATTCCGGAAAGTTCAGATGCATGAAACTGTGGATTCCAGGCACATTTTCTCACTCCGCCATCTCACTCCCTTCCTCAGCAATGCCGCTTTTAATATACTAATAGACAGATATTCGCGAAAGGCTACGTGGATGATGAGTATATGAATTAAATAACATTCACCAAGCCTGAGGCAAGAAACATATGGTGCACAGAAACATAAAAAAGCAAACTAAATCAATGGCAGAGGCAGGTCAGGTGCGCTCGAGGGCAGGTATGGCCTATCGCTCAGAGAAGGGACTTTGAGCCCAAAAGGTTGCTGGTTCGATTCCCAAGCCAGCCGGAAAAATGTGCGGCAGCGGGCGGAGTGAGCTGCACCTTCCCTTCCTCCACATTCATGGCTGAAGTGCCCTTGAGCAAGGCGCCTAAGCCCTGACTGCTCTGCGGCCACTGCAGTGTGTGGCAGCCCACTGCTGCCAATGTGTGTGTGTGTGTGTTTGTGTTTGTACGCTCTCTGTTTTCGCGTGTGTGTGCTCACTTTGGATGGGTGAAATGCAGAAGTGAAAATTTTCTTGCGGTATTAATACCGTATAAAATGATAATACAACGTTTTAGAGCAGAATAATAGAGAAAAACTACAAACTAATAAAAAAGTTTTTTATTTTGCTTATTTCAACCATGACGGAGGCGGGTCAGGTAAACTCTGCAGAGGTTTGACTGTTTTTGTTTGTTTGTTTGTTTGTTTTTTGTGTTCTTTTGTATTTTTTTGGAATTATAGTATATACTGCATGGAAACATCAGAACATGGGCTTCATGCTGACATGTTTTTGTAGACATTTTGAATTTTAGTGTATTATAGGCATAAACACAAAGAAATGAAACTGCGGGGAGATTTTATCTCGTTTTTAAGCTGTAAAAATGTTGACACCAGCTGCTCCAGACTGTGAGTGTCGGTGGGTTTGCTTCAAGCACCACCCACTCAGCATAATAAACCCTATTTTAAACCCCAAGTAGCGTGTTTCCATGTAGTATATACCAATGAGGGATAGACCTATCCAGATTCAGAAAAATAACAATAAAAATAGTAAAAGCAAGCAGCAAACTGGCATACGTGTCACATGAAAGAGCTACTTTCAGAAGTAGATTCCACAAAATAAAGATTTGGCAACCTGTCCTCTGTTATAAATGTAAAAATATAATAACAATAATTATTTAATTAAAAAATGGTGTGAGAGAGCATGCCAGGGGTTGTTAATGTGGACGGCTTGGACGACCATATGTTAAATGAAATAAAAAAGAAGCAGTCTGACATTAAGGTCGACGTCAAGAGGAGGACTGCTGGGTGCGCCCTGTCTGACCTGATTGGAAAAGGGGGCAAGTGTCACGGAATTCACGCCATATGAACAGAGTTACCTTTGGTGTGGGCAACACTTTTATTATCAGCATGTGAGGGAGACTCTGAGTGCGTACATGATCGCAATGGAAGTAAAGAAATTCTATTTATTTGGAGATTTACATACGTTTGTAATTGGCGTTGTGTAATAACATTGCTATAGCATACTAGATGAAAATATAGGCGTCGATGGAATTCTATACGCCACCTGATAGGCATCCAGATTTATAACAAAGTGGCTGCAGCATGTGTTCTTTGGCTTTAGTGTGATTTATTTATTTTCACACAGATGGTACGCCAGACTCGTAAACCAATTCCTAATGTCGGTGGATTCACTGCTTTGCTTTTCGGTGCTGCCGCCTGACAAAAACCCTTAGAAATATGCATACACCAGACATGAACCACACTTTTTCATTTTCATTTCATGCACAACCGTGAGAAAGTGACATTCGCAACATTTAACAACATAAGCATATGTAAAGCTACTCTGGTATTCTGAAAGGGGCTATACAGTATAAATGTATCATCATCATCATCATCATCATCATCATCATCTCAATCTCTCTCTCACTGAACTGCTTATTTCTACTACAATGGTCGCAGGAAGGCTGGAGCCTATCTTAGCTGACACTGGGTGAAGGCATGGTGCACCCTGAACAGCTCACCTGACCACTGCAGGGCCAACATACACACAACCATTCACATTCATTGAACCAAGGACTTTTTTGCTGTGAGTTAGACGTGCTAACCATTACACCACTGTGTACCATAAAGGAGAAAACCGTTAGCTAGTAAGGTTGGTACGATATCTCAGCAGGTAGCACCGATGCTTCCTGGAAGTCAGGGTTGTTCTGGTTGTGCAACGTTTCTCCCTGTGTGGGTGGCTTGCCAGGGTTTCCATTGAGTAGGTTAATTGAATAATTCAAACTGGGGAGAATATGCATGTGCGGTGTCTTATGAGGTACTCGCATACTTCACCACGATCATCAAAATACCATCTGAGCATTTCAGCCCTCCGGTTCAGTTATACATACTTAAATCCGTGTTGGAGCTGTTCGGGTGGCTGGTTCTGGCTCATTTATTCATTCATTTATTTATTTTCCGAGCCACTTTATTCTACTAGGTTCGTGGGGATGCCGGAGCCTATTTCGGCCCACTAGTCCACTACAGGGACAAGATA
This sequence comes from Porochilus rendahli, assembly GCA_039654305.1. Taxonomy (NCBI): domain Eukaryota; kingdom Metazoa; phylum Chordata; class Actinopteri; order Siluriformes; family Plotosidae; genus Porochilus; species Porochilus rendahli. Next base: position 16,253,152 of record JBCNYG010000015.1, on the reverse strand, counting down.
CACACACACGCACCCACACACACACGCGACAGTTTACAGCAGCCAATTAGCCTAATGTGCATGTCTTTGACTGTTGGAGGAAACTGGAGGACCCAGAAGAAACCCACATAAGCACAGGGAGAATATGCAAACTCCACATAGAAACGCCGCCACCAAGCCTGGGACTTGAACCGAGGACCTTCTTGCTGTGAGACGGATCTGCTATCCATACACCACCATGACGCACTCAACCGAATCATGCTTTTTTTTCTAGGACTTGTCTGTAGTTAGCTAACTGTTGTGCTAAACAGGTTTAACCATAAAAAAGCCTAGTGAACAAGTAGGCTTGGGTGTAAAAGTCCAACTTTAAAAATAAATAAATAAATAAATGCACTCCCGCTTTTTATAGACAGTAATAATAAATAAAAGCTAGTTTAATTCACCTTGATGGGGATTTCCTAGAAAGCACTTGAATAGAAATTCAGGCCACCCTAAAATGCAGGAGGAAACACCCAAAGATACATATCGCTCCCATCGTTTGCAATAATGCCCGTGCCCTCAGGTGTCTCTAAAACGAGTAAGGGTGTTGGCCTGTGACAGACCTCCATTCTTCCTCATATTAGATAAAGGCGAAAACAAGTCTCTGTTGTTGTTGTTAATTGCTGTAGTGTGTATTTGAAGGGAGAATGTGCTATAACATTGTGCTGTGCCGTTTTTGCAAACCCCTAATTGCCCAAAGCTTTCTGTCCTTGTACTCTGAGGATTTTCTGAGGGTTGCATGTTGTTCTGTTTATAAACAATGCATTATGCACAAAAAAGCATGATGAATGAGGCAGTGACATTTGCAGCCTTGTTGTTGCCCCTTGACTGCGCACAGTGGATATAGTCAGGGCTCTGTTGCCACAGCGGGGAAAGCTATTAAACATCTGCTAGCTAAGTGAGTTAGCATGCGTTCACTCCTCGGGCTGAGCCTTCGAATGTAGTCCATTTTGGTCCGAGTAGGAATATTCATGTAAATGTGGTCTCTGAGCCAGTTTTGGCTTATTTACACACTGTCTCCTTAGTGATGTTGATTTTATGGGTAATGAGGGACGTTCTCGTTAACGGTCCTAGCAGGAGGTGTTGGAACCTTTCCAAAGGTGGCAAAGAATAAGCTGGGCATATAAAATACACCGTGACACAGGTTCGGGATTAATGCGTGTCTGTGTTTGATATGCTGTTGTGTGATGACCCAGTAACATTTTTGATTAAAAGCTTTTTACAGATAGTGATACGAGTGTTTGGTCTTTTGCCGTATCTAATTTATTTAACTTATTTTTATCATGGCAGTGCGTACATCGTAAAAACCTTCCGTTCTGACACCAAGAAAAAAGAGCTTTAATTGTAAATAGTTTTTTCGTAACCATTCATTTTGTTTTGTGACATTAATTTAGTTTTGTTCTCTGACTTCCTTTCCAGAATATATTCAAAAAAGAATTTCACATTTTCTACATTTCAACCAAAGTCATTGTGCAGCTGGGTAATGATATGTTTTGATCAAAACCTTCCCTGCAACAGACAGTAAAAGATTGTATCTTTGCTTATTTTTTTATTCCCTACACAACCGCTCCTCCTTTGGGAAGAAATAAAGCACGTCCAATCAGCAGGAAGTCTTACCAGCACTTCTACTTTAACGAAATATAACCGGTTTTCTCGAACGGGTCCAGCGGTGACGGCAAGATGCTCCACGCTTTGTTTTTATTTATTTGTTTGTTTGTTTAATCGACTAGCAATCTATCATGTCTGAGAATCTCTTACACACGTATGAGCAAATAAGTTACCAAATACTGACTGAGTTTGTGAAGTAGTCATCATTAAGGTCCAAGATTCACTTGAAATACAGAAAACATGATGGAGGGTGAGGAGGAAGGGGGCTTACTGTCAGTGAAATAAGAGGCGTCGTAGTAGTGGAGGAGGTCAACCTGCGTCTAAAAGCCATCACTCTGATTGAAGTATGTGTGCGTGTACAGACGAGGACATATATTCCCGTCCTGTCTTTACTGACTAACTGATAGATGTGCTGCTTCGTTCGTTTGGTGTGCCAATTCATACGAGTTAGCCATGAAATTGAACCAAGATTCCTGAACAGCCTTTATGAGCTTTGACGCGTTACCCGAAGCAGTTAGGGCCATAACTTATATGAGGCTAAAAGCGCCAGATTTTGACTGTTTTGTTTTTTTTTGTTTTTTTTTGTATTCTTGTGATTCTGCCTCTGTACACTACCAAAATTGGGGCTGGTTGTGTAGTGATTAGGGCGCTGGGCTCATGACCGAAAGGTTGTGGGTTCGATTCCCTGGTAAGACAAAGCACACCCCCCCCCCCCTCCCCCGGTTCCCTGATGTCCTGAATCAAACGGTGGCAGCACAAATGTGTCCCGGTGTTCGGGACAAGAAATCTTTTACGCACCACTCGGAGAGAGTGGAACCCGCGCGGGTGTCCCCCTGGCTCGCGCGGACACGCACACGGATCACCCCCTGGCAGGTGAATGATGAGATGAGTACGGGGTTTCATCTGTAAGGCAAGGAGGCAGTGAGTAAAACCAACAGCCGTAGCCTAATCGATATGTGTGTGTGTGTGTGTGTGTGTGTGTGTGTGTGTGTGTGTGTGTGTGTGGCGCACAGCTTGTATGTATGTCCATACAGCAAAACCTCACATCTCCGCTCACGCCTTCACAAGAGCGCGCAAGGACCGTCAACCGATGGCACGTGAACACTACTTACAGAACCGGCGGCTCCAAAACTATTTGTACGCACAGTTAACAGGTATTCAACTGGATCAGCATCCATCACTGGCAAATCACGATTAAAAAAAACAACCAGTGATGACAACAGGGTGAAGAACAAGATCCCTTCCCATCCCGGACAGAGTGTCCCAGAAACCCCGCACCTGCTCAGTTCTTACCTTTAAACTCGTGCGATGGTGCGGGTTCCATACTTGGCATGGTTAGAATCCAGAAAACGCTCTCTCTCTCTCTCTCTCTCTCTCTCTCTCTCTCTCTCTCTGCGCGGTCCACGGGTCTCAGAAAACGCAGTAATCCACTTTCCCATGCCCGACCCAGTCGGCTAAAGCAGGACTACATCCTTCCCAGTGCAGCCGAAAAAACCTGCGACGGGCTTTCAGCGCTTTCAGTGGTTTCCCCTCAGCGTTTTCTTCCTCTCGGTGCACAGCCTGCACTGAAGTTGCCTAGTTACCTCTGTTTTAACGCAGCTGAACCCTGCGCTCTAGTAGCCTATCACAAACACGACTGCGCGTTAACCCTCTGCGCACCGTACTGTCCTGATTTCTGGTTTCAGAGGGAAAAAAAAGCAAGTAGGTGGGGTAGGTGGGTTTGGGAACGTGTAGGGGTAATACGGGTTCCGACATCAAGATGCACAAAAGAGGATTAAACTTCAGGAAAACTACTGCAGAAGAGGGAAAAGCTATGGGCACACTGATGACAGCAAAAAGCAAAAGCTGTGTGTGTGTGTGTGTGTGTGTGTGTATTTATACTGATGTTCCTCTCTGTTTTACAGCATTAACAATTGTAA
>JBCNYG010000015.1:16217762-16229457 GCA_039654305.1 Porochilus rendahli | reverse complement strand
CCGAGCTGCGAATCGAACCCAGGACCTTCTTGCTGTGAGGCGGACGTGCTAACCACTACGCCACCGTGCCGCCCTATCTTTGCCCTTTTTTAAAAAATACACATAAATCACCTTTAAAATGTGGGAGGTTTTGGGGGGGTCACCCTGTATTAAACTGCAGCAAGTCACACAGAATTAGGCATATTAATGTAATAATAAGTTTACTTTAGGGCTATGGGAAACTAATAATTCAAAGTATGGATTCAAAGGGAATCTAATGTTTATACCCCAAATGTCCTCTACTGTATGCATTCTTTAACAGGGAGGTCTTCATTACTAACACATTTTTCACCTCCTCAGTGATATAGGGTTTCTAATTTATCCCTCAGCTCTATTGTTGAACATTTCCATATTTTTACACTCTGCACCTCCCACAGAGTGCGTGTCCCCGTAAGACAGTATTCCCAGGCACAGTTTTCATCATGCACAACAGCCTTAGTAAATACATCATTAATGTCAATCATTGCACGTGTATTTTGTGACTGCATCAGTTCATGTTTTGCACAGCACCTTCTCATGAACTTACAGTATAGTGTATGTTACATGCCATGATTTTAAAATAACACAAACAACAACAGTTCAGTTGCGTTTCAATGATCTCTAATAACACAACACTCGGGTGGCACAGTGGTGTAGTGGTTAGAAATTATGCCTGACAGAAGGAAGAGCCTGGGATCGAGTCCTGTGCTCAGCGAGGGTGTTTCTGTGTGGAGTCTGTTGGTTTCCTCCTGGTACTTCAGTTTTCTTCCACAGTGAACATGAGGCTAAGTGGATATTCTTGACTGCTACTTGGTGAGAATGTGAGAGTGAATGGTTGTATGTCTTTGTTGACTTGTGATGTTCTGGCGAGCTGTTCAGGGTGTACCCCACCCGCACCCGGAGTTGAATGGGATGCGCTCCAGTCTCCCGGTGACCTTGATACAGGATGAAACAGTTCCGGAAATTAGATGTGATACAATACTTCACTCGTTTTCGAAAATGTCACATCAGCACTGGAGTGCATTTCAGGTTCTAAACCGAAAACCGTAAAACAGTCTGCGGCATTCAGACATAACTCCTATGGACTCCAACTTCCAGCAAGCATTACATCTCTTTCTTTTCTCTTTCTTGTTCAATTTCACCCACATACTGAGTTCTCACCCAACAGCCTATAAACATACACTGTGTACAAAGTATACATTCAAATTTTTTGAAACTCTAATAAATTTTCAAGCTTTGCTGATATCAAAACTTACCTGGGGGCAGTGGTTCAAGCCCCACTAGCAACGGGTTGTCACTGCTGTCCCCCCAGTGCAGCTGTCTGGGTTATCAAAGGCCGGCCATGTCTCTCACTGTCTGTGGTGAGAGGAATGTAAAAGAACCATTGCTGATATTTGTCAAGAGTAGCTGCATAGCCGTCAGCGTGTTTCTGCCCTGCGATGGGCTGACAAGCTGACCAGGGTGTACCCCACCCTCGCCTAAAGTCGGCTGAGATGGGCGCCAGCCTCCCCGCGACCCTAATTAGGAATAAGCACTTCGGAAAATGAATGGATGAATAAATAGCTTATCTGGTTATTAAGCATATTTGTTTTCACCTTCACCCTAGTGGTGTACTGCCTGGGAGTCACATGACCCTTCATTAACGCTGCTGTTATCCGCAGTAGATTTCGACATCCAGGTCCTCACAGGATACTCATTACCAAGCGTGTTGTTTGTGTAGCATATGTCCCTAGGACGCAGACCTTCTTGCTGTGAGGCGCATGTGCTAAACACCACCACTGTGCCACCACTCTGTCGATCATCTGTATTCATATTGGGATTTCTTCTCAGCGTCTTATCTGCTGAATTCGGAAGACTGCTTCCTGGTTTAACATCGGAGGTAGATTTGCAGGCGACAGTAATGAACAATGAATAAAAACCCCTGGGTGAGCATAACGCTTTCATCTGGCAGGCAGACAACCTCACCACACGCCTCCTGTCACTCAAGCAAAAGGAGGCTTGAACCCTGTTCAGTGCTGAATCAAACATGACGGCATTGTGTCAAAACCTATTGGGTTTTTGTACGGTCCACTTGTTGGCACCTTTGTTTCTTCGGATGTGTAGTGTATACCTTGGGACTGTCTTCACATGATTTGAAAGCACTTTTGAAAGAAGGAGGATCTGCTGAAATCCCCTCTAGGGGAGACACTGGCTTAGTCATAGGGCTGTTGTTTACCACATCCTGAAAGCACTGCCAAGTCACATCACAAGTGCCTATTTGTCAGTCTTAGGGACATTGCCAGTACCGGTACTGATGCATTACCCGATCACAACACCTACACACACTCGATTTAAGACGATAAATCACTGCTTCAAAGAAGCTGCCATTCTAATGGTTGGGCTATCACGGTTGTGATTAGGTCACTGGCCTTCTATTTATAGCCTTCATGCTCTTTGTGCAGCAGGAGATGAGCCTCACTGTGCTGCTGTTTTTAGTGCAAGCTCCAGTTAAATGGAAACATCTGGATAGGCAGGAGGATGCATCTGAATGTATAGGACAGGCTTAGCAATAGGCGCTGAAACATAAGCTGACCCCTTCCACCCACCCACACAACTGCTGTGCCATGGACTGTTATTATAGCCTTGGCAAGCATGAAATATTAATGTCATAAGCATGGTGTAACACAATAAGTCACATCATATTTGGTTCCATGTGTTTGTTTGTATTTTTTATTATGTTTATTTATTTATTTAATTTATTTATTTTTACAAGGTGTCTGTAGTAATGCATTACACACCATGTAATAACTACTCTTCCACGGCCAGACTTTTATTAGCTGTTTTGTGCAATAACAGTATAACATATGCATACAAAAAATGGTTTTCTGTACAGGTCTTTGCGGAAACTCTATCTTCGGCTGGGAATAGAACGAGTCTTTAGCTCTATTCGCCTAATCAAACATTCTGCACGTGTGTTCCAGTTGATAGGATGCTTTATGCCTCTTGTCTGGGCTGTAATTATGTTTTATTAGGTCTTTGTAAAAGATTAAAACACTATTAGTGCTGCACCAACCATCATACTCTCCAACTGCAGCCTTTGTTTAAAAATAACGTGTTTTATGGCACCCACTTTTAGTCACCTACACAATTACAGATAATGGAATTCAGGCCTGGTACAGTGGGCAGGAGAAACACTGATGGAACTGTGAAGGGGGTTCGGGAAAGAGACGCAGAAGAAGGCAGAGGAGAGGACGTCGTGTACGAGGATGGATGAGGAACATCGGTTCAAATAATGCAAATGGCGAAATGTAGAGGCCTGTCTTGAAAGGCAGGATGTAAAAGAAGAGCACTTATATTCATTCATTCATTCATTTTCTGAACCGCTTATTCCTAATTAGGGTTGTGGGAAGGCTGGCGCCCATCTCAGCCGACTCTGGGTGAGGGTGGGGTACACCCTGGACAGCTCGCCAGGCCATCACAGGACCATCAGTCACACAACCATTTGCACTCACACTCGCACCTAGGGGTGATTTGGAACAGTCAATTGGCCAACTGTGCATGTTTTTGGACTGTGGGAGGAAACCGGAGTACCCGGAGGAAACCCACGCAAGCACCAGAACATGCAAACTCCACACAGAAACGCCTGAGCTGGGAATCAAACCCAGGACCTTCTCGCTGTGAGGCGGACGTGCTAACCACTACGCCACTGAGAGCACTTATAGTTTAGAATTATAACTATGTTATATATCTATATAATAATTATGATTCTGTACGTACAGAAGTTACTCCTATTCATGCATTGATAAATCTTTTCTCTTACAGGTTGTGGAAACCAACTTGATCGCTTTTGATTGCCACTGGATCATCATTAATGAGGTAACATATTCACTACATTTACTTAGGCCAAAAAGTGACTACTTCACTTACTGTATTCATACATTTTTATATACTGTATGATTTCCACAAGGGAACTTTGGCTCAGCATTCAACGCAAAGTGCTTCACTCCAAAGTGAACACACATACGTAAACAGTGAGCTCACACTGGGAGCGGTGGGCAACCACATTCAGTACGTCCATACATATCAGCCTCACCCCCTGAATCGTCTGCAACCTTTTTATTTGACATGGTAAAACAAATTTGGCAAAGAATTTATACGTTTCTCTGTAAATCCTGTACTTCCCTAATGAGCAAGCCTGTGGCGACGGTGGCAGGGAAAAACCCGCTCAGACGTCATAAGGAAGAAGCCTTGAGAGGAACCAGACGCAAAAAGAAAACCATCCTCATTATCATTCAGATAAAAGTATAATCCATGTAGAAGAAACTTTGTTACAGTGCAACATGAAGTCTACTTTCTTTATACACTGCCCGGCCAAATAAAACAGTCGCACACATCAATATATTGTTCTGCCTTTAGTCTTGCTTACAGCACATGATTGTCATACCATTGTTTCAACAAATTCAACCAACATGACATTTATCTCCATCCTGTGTTGGGTTTATTTCTCACAGACGTCTTGAATAGATGAGGGGAAAAACTGAACCCCTCGATAAAATCTTCTTCAGCACATCCCGGAAACTTTTAATAGGGTTATGGTCAGGACTCCTGGGTGCCAATACATGTGTGAAAATGGTTCCTCGTGCTCCCGGAACCACTCGCTCATTATTTGAGTCCCCGTTTTATCGTGGTTAGCCCAACCACGATAAACCTCACAGCAAGAAGGTCTTGGGTTCAAGTCCAGGGCTTGGCGACGGTGTTTCAGTGTGAAGTTTGCATATTTTTCCCGCGCTTGCATGGGTTTCCTCCAGGTTTCCCCGGTTTCCTTTCATAACCCATAGACATAAGCACATTAGGCTAATTGCCTGTTCCAAATCACCTCTACGTGTGGGAGTTATTGTGAAGCAAACAAGACATCCCATTCCCCTGAACCAACCGCCAACTGATGTCTCATCGGGAGTGGTACAGTGACACATCGCACGCCCAGTTTCATCCTTCATATGAGCTGTCAACACCATAAAAATATCATTGTATTTTCTGGATGGATTCTTTTTATAGAAAAAAAAAAAATATGGTGGACTCTGTCCCTATATCGACCATCAATGATTCACCAGATCTCCACAAACTATCTTTATCCCCTATCCCTTGTTCCAGCAGAATTGGAACAGCTTAGATCAGCGACTGTATTCACCAAGCTGGATCTGTGGACTGCTAATAATCTTGCCTGCATCGGTCCTTGTGATACATGTAAGATGGAGTTTAGCACAACCACAGCCCACTACGATTACTCTGGGATGCTATTCGGGCTTCTGGCATCCCCTGTTACTTCCAGCGTCTCACAGACAGAAAGTCTCTTTAGAGACACGCTTGCCAAATTTGTTACAGGGTACATTAATGACATCTATTCACCCACTAAGAGGGCCATGTCCACCATGTTAAACAAGTCCTCTCCTGCTCAATCACTGTATGGTAAGGACAAAAAAATACTAATCGTAAGTCCCTAAGGTCATATTTCTTGGGTACATCAGCCAGAATGGTATTTCTAGGGATTCAGCCAAAGTTTCAGCTGTAATATCATGGCCCACGACTACAACGGCAGCACAGGGCCTCTCATTATACATAACACCCAGCCTATGTACCAATCTGTTCAAGACGCCTCACAACTATCCTCATGATGTGTGATTGTTTCTTTTGGTTTCATCGATTGGTACCAACGCGAAACCTGCCCATGGTTTTAGAAACAACCAAACCCATGTTCAATCATGTGTCAAGGGATGTTGCGTGTACAGTTTCTATCTTGAGCCCAGAAATCCCTTATAAAAAATCTCCACACAAAACTTCACTTCCCAGAATCCTCTTCACCGATCTCATTCACCTGACTAGCGCCTAGTCATACATCATAGCAGAAATACTCCAATAATAATGCTCACCAATATATAGAGACTATTTCTCGTAACTTATATTCAATGTTTTGCCTTTTTGTTTTGTACCCTACTTTACTGAGTGTTTATATTTTTTTGCTAGCATGTGCATGATCTATTTGTTTAACGATTTCCTGGATCTGCACACAGTATCACCTGTGGGCTAGTTCACGAATGCTAATCAAGAAAACCGCAGATTAAAAAAAGTGCCCTGCAGTGGTCTTGCAAGCTGTTAAGGGTGTACCCCGCCTTCACCCAGAGTCGAATAAGACTTTACCCTAAATTGGATTACGCTTCTTAGAAAATGAATGAACAGACTAAAAAAACAAAGTAAGATATCGTTGGCTTGCTGCACTGCATGATGGTCAAGCCAGGATGAGAAGGCAAGGCTAGGTCAAGTCAGGTAGAAGCAATAATGGAGATTTTTCCGTGAAAAAATTCATTTTCATGAAATTCATTCAATAGAATCATTTTTTTTTATATATATGCATGTTTGGTTACATTTGCATTTTTAATAATTTGTGTATTCATTTAAAAATGAAAACTTCTGGGAAAAAATTAAACAAGCAAAACACATTTCAAATTTAAATGTATATTTATAAGTGTAACTCTCATGAATTTGTCATCTGAATCCTGCGTAATACAAGCTTCATAACAAACATTTAAAAAAAATTATTCTCCCATCCCACATTCCTTTTGTCTTATTCTGACTTGAATTGGATGTAACATGTTTTACTGTACACCTGCAAACGATAGTAGTACAAACAATAAAAATTAAGGCTCAAAGTACAGCTTGGAAAAACTTGTTTACACTGAAGGAGTTCAAACAGATATTTTATTCTGAATGTTCACCATAATCCCAGTCACGGTGCTCATGTATCAACCATCTATGTGAGACCTACACTCCTGGACCAAAAAAAATGAGCCATGACTGTATGTTACAAAATTTTAGTAATTATTAGCTATAACATAAAAAATATATTGAATAAGTATGCAAATTCTAATAAATAGTCACTAAAGAATTGCTTTCGCATCTGGAAATTCATTCACTCGTACCTGACAGCGTCACAAAATTCAGTGGTGTTACTACACTTTTGTCCAACTAATTTATGTTGGATTTAAGCCCAGATCTTCTCTATTGGGTTCAAATCTGGACTCCGTCCCGGCCAAAACAGGAACTTACTGCCGTACTTGTCCAGCCACACTTTAAGTGGCGTTGGCGGTGTGGGCTGGGGCGTTTATTAGCTATAAAACTAATTATTTGATATAAATCTGCTGGTGTTCAGACAAACCAGCACCATAAACTGGTAATGATGGATTCTTGGCAGTTACACACTTTTGCTGCTATACCTGCAGGCTCATTTTTTTTTCCCGGAGTGTATGCTTTACCTCTACAGAGTTTACACTGTATTCACTGATGCATTGTTGATTGGACGCTTGCTTGTTAAAGACAATGCACGTGGAGCAGGGCGCACTGGAAGTCATTAAAGTACATGGTGCACGTGGCTCGGCCAGACGGAAATTCAGCCGGCTGCTGGCATAATTTGCATGCGCTGTGCTTTCCTCCTCCCACTGACTTCCTGAATGTCAGCACAAGTTACATCAGAAATGCAAATAATTTAAATATTTGTACGAAATAAATATTCATAAAAACACACTATCCGTGCTTTTCAAATACTTTATAGGGTCATTCCATGTCAAATCACCCAATGTGAGTACATTCCCAGGTGACCCTTTTAGATCTTCCTAAAAAATTTTCATGCATGCTCATGTAGCTACATAATCAAAAAATGTAAAGGTTTAGTTCAGTTTCTTTGACGCTTCTATCACTGTGGGCTGCAGGACGATCGATTCAGTGTACTTTTCAGAACAAGCTTCTCCAGCCATACTGCAGCAGTCATTTCTCCACCGATAAATTGGATCTCTACAGATAAATACTTTATCTGTAGGGATCAAATCTAATATCAAATCAAGTGTATCTTGTATAATTTTTCTTCTACAATTCTCTAAAGACTGGTGGACTGAACACACACTTTTACTGACCTTTCGCTTGGCACCAATTAAAGTCGTGCGGACGATTCAGATTTTCGATTCCGTCTTTGCTGAAATGTTTTTTAAAGAACGGGCGCACGGAGCTTCCTCTGACCTTGTGCAAGATGTTTTAAAAAAAAACATTCTGTATGTTTGTCTGTCTGTAGTTCACTGGGACCGAGCGCGGACAGACAAACACACACAGTTCCCTGTGGAGTTCCTCTGTGTAGCTCACACGAAAGGAAAAAATGGCCTGGTATTAAACGCACAACAAAACTAGGCATATTTTATTTTATTTTAAGGCAGGGGTGTGCCCTGATCAGCAGGACCAACACACCCACAACCAGACAGACTCACATTTATACCTAGAGGTTAGTTGGAAAATCCAATTAGCTTAATGTGCATGTCTTGGTACTGTGGGAGAAAACTGGATTACCCAGAGGAAACCCACCTAAGCAACAGAGAACATGCAAACTTTACCAGGATTAATAAAAATCCGAAATCCCAGTTTAATCCGATAGCCAGGTAGTTTCACCTAATGGGAATTTCTTTGGACCATGGGAGGAAACCGGAGTACCCAGAGGAAACCCACACAAGCACTGGGAGAACATGAAAACTCCACACAGAAATACCATCGCTGAGTCCGGGACTCAAACCTAGGGCCTGAGGTGGAACATGCTAACCACCATCCAGAGTCCTTAGCGTATTAGTTATCTATATCTTAATCAGGATATCGGCTCTTTGATAACGAGAATTATTACAAATACTATGAGGTACATCTATAATAAGGAAATGGCCATAGGCATCACAGGCATGGATTTACTCGTGGAAATGCAATAATGTTGAACAAAAAGTGGAAATTATCTTTTCTTGTAAAATACATAAACAACTGTTTTTTTAATTCACATGATAAGTGAACAGTCATAATGTGTATAACCTCCTTTTTTTTGTTTCGTTTTGTTTTATTTTTTTCCTGAAATCTTTATAAACAGCATTAATTCATCCACTATTAATTAATTAATTAATTAATTAATTATTTAATTAATAATTTGTCAGATATTGCAACCTGGAATCTGACACTATCTTGGTTGTAAGTGTTAATATTCAAAATTAATTTGTAGCATTCATTCATTCATTCATGCATTTTCTAATCCGCTTAGTCCTAATTAGGATGGCGGGGAGGCTGCCACCCATCTCAGTCGGCGCTGGGCGAGAGCGGGGTACACTCTAAACTGCTCACCAGGCCATCACAGCATTCATAACATTTCATTCTTAAAAATGTTTTCTGGTGTAATGTCTGGATTCTTTACCCAGCTGGATACAGATAAATAATCGGGGTAATGCTTATTGCTCAACATTTGTGACCCATCACAAGTGCGTATTAATTCAGAAATGATTAAATACTTGATTTTCTCCAAAATTGCATGTTTAAAAGACTGAAAAAATTCCCTGGAGGTGTTGTGTAGTTATTCCAAAACTAGCAACACATGTCAGAAAATTTGGTACAATTTTAAAGCTTATGATATCAACTGCAAACTGGTGCCAATAACATACAATTAATAATTTCAGACTTAATACCCACTTTGCTCTGATAGGTCACATTTTTTGTAATTATTTTTACTACCAGGCACAAATAAAGTGATAGATTGATAATAGGACAGTATTTAGGAATGGGTTAATCAAGCTGATTAATCCAGTTGACGTCACTCTAACTGTTAGGCTACAGCTGTCCACCGTGACCACAAAGGAGTCCTCCCTCTCCTCTGGTTCCATGGATGCCTCCTATGCCGATCAGCACATTAGGTACTCTGAATGCATGATTACACAATTACACACGTATCCATGCATCGCTCCTGTGCATGAATAAGTGTGTAAATGTGTGCAATGCCTTGCTATAAACTGACAACCCATCCATGCATTGCTTCAGTATTCCGAGGATTGACTCTTGATCTACTTCCTGCTCAGGATAAAGTGATTACTGAAGAGCAAATGAACGATAAGCCGAATAGATAAATTCATGCGAGATCAGTTATTTCTGAACATGGGGATGTCTGCTATGGTTCCGTTAAATAGCAATCAAAAAATGGGAAAACTCCAATATCCAATTCCTTGAATATATAATTCCTGTCACAGTCATAGTCACATGATAATAGAAACAATATCACATCGTGAGCTCTAAATTATCTATGGCATGACTACTTACATCGCATGCCTGGCCTGACTTGACAGCAATCTAAGGGTAAGAAAAACTGACAAAACTGTACCTCTAACTAGGCCATAACCCTGTAGGCTTCTATTTGTGTCATTCTGATTTAACTCCACTAATTAAGCATCAAGAGCTTTTTGCATTTGTCAGCTAGGGGTAAAAACAGTAACTGGGCTATGACATTTTCAGGTTCATGTGAGTGCGCCTGCCCTCTAAAGTGCCACCAACTAAGTTTCTTAAGTATGAGTCAACTATTCCGAGGAGCGCTTTATTTAAAAGTATGAAAAGACATTTTCTATTTGAGAGCGGTGAGCATAAAGGGTTGCGTTCCACCCACAAAAATGAGTGGCGTCAGGCACTGTTTGACCTATGTACTTCAAAAAGTCGTCCCTTTCCATGTGCGTAGAACCCCAGCAGCATTATGATGACTTGCTTTATGAAAGCCAGTCACTGGGAATTAAGTTGTCACAGGTAAAAATGAGTAATTCCCCACAGTGAGACTTGTCAGACGGTGCGATTTGGCTACATCTGCTCCGAACTCATCAACCCTGATCTATGTGCTCTGGCCCTCATGACATCAAAAAACATGGCTTCGGGGTTAAATTAGTACAATCTCCTCCTTGGTTCACGTAAGGGATGAGACGGTGGTCGTTTTCACTTTTGCTTCACTTTTTTTTCCTTACTTTATGACTGCACTCACCTTCTTCCCTTAGATGAGCACCCATCTGGGAAATATCTATAATATGAATGGCTATTATAAATGGATGGTCTACTTTGTCTCTTGCAGCAGTTATACAGAGAGTGTGAATGAGGTGACCTCCGCCTAACAACAAAAGAAGGACAGTGGCCTTGCTGGAGGAATAAATAGTTGACTGTTTGTCTATGAGACTTGTTGTGTACCTGGAAAAATTTCTGAAAGATGAGAGAGGCTTTTGGTTCTCAAGAATTTTTTATTTTTATTTTTTCTGTAGGATTCATCTTAAACTGAACGTTTGTCAATGTCAGAAGTGCTGCTGTTCCAGCTAATGATGCTACAAAAAAAAAAAAAAAAAGGTGGCTCTGTGGCCTTTTGTACTATAGAAATAAATCCAACTTTCTGCCACCATGCTGAGCAATTCGGAGCCAGATTCTGTAGATTAACTCAGACACACATCTAGGAGGCAGCACAGCGGCATAGTGGTTAGCACACGGTACCTCGTAGAAAGGAGGTCCTGGGTCCCAGGGTTAGTGTGTTTCTGCGTGAAGTTTGCATGCTCTCCCTAGGCTTCCGAGGTTTTCCTCTGTGTACTCCGGTTTCCTCCTACATTCCAGAGACATGTGCATTAGGGTAACTGGCTGTTTCAGATTGCCCTTTATTGTGAATGTAAGTGTGAATGGTGGAGTGTGTCTTGCCCTGCGATGGTCTGGTGAGCTGTTCAGGGTGCACTTGCCTTCTTGTGTCTGCTGAGATAGGCGTTTTAGTATACATATATATATATATATATAAAATCCTTAGTCGATTTTCCGTAAGACAGTGCTCGATACAGTAAAGTAGAGCTAAATA
>JBCNYG010000015.1:15985704-15995851 GCA_039654305.1 Porochilus rendahli | reverse complement strand
CCTGAGAGATATCCACCCCTCTGTTAGCATGTCCTGAGAGATATCCACCCCTCTGTTAGCATGTCCTGAGAGATATCCACCCCTCTGTTAGCATGTCCTGAGAGATATCTACCCCTGTGTTAGCATGTCCTGAGAGATATCCACCCCTCTGTTAGCATGTCCTGAGAGATATCTACCCCTCTGTTAGCATCTCCGGTAGAGATATCTACCCCTCTGTTAGCACTGTTAGCATCTGCACAGATAATACTTACTGTTGTTTAGGATATACATGAACAGTGTGTTGTACTATTGCACCACAGTATTGTACAATAGTTTTATTTCTGTCTGTATCTTAAGAACTCAGAGTAAAACCAGATGGCAGACGAGGAAGAGGAAAAATCCCACGCCATGCACTGGAGGACTTGTCCTCTGATGATGAGGCCTGTAAGAAGGGAAGGTGAGACGATGAGAGAGTGCACAGTTCTGGTATAATACGATCTGATAATGCAAGCAGCGTTCATTCATCCGATTGCCAAACTGCTTAATTCTACTGAGGTCATGTGACCTGAGCCCACTCTGGGTGAAGATGGGTTATACCCAAACAGCTCGGAAGATCATGGCCACACCAAAAATAACACCCTACAACCCTTCACACTTGGGAACATTTTATCACTGTGAAGAAGCTTAGTCTTTTTTTTCTGTTGGAGGAAACTAGAGTACCAGGAGGAAACCCACACAGTCACAGGAAGAACATACAAACTCCAAACACACACCCTGGCCGAGCCTGGCATGCAGACCTAGTATATAGTTGTCGCACCTTTTAATATGGTATTTCTTTAGTCACTCAATCCCTTTGGAAGCCTGAATAAAATACATTTTGGGTAATGTCTGTCTCACAGCAAGAAAGTCCTGGGTTCAAGTCCCAGGCACGCAGAGGACGTTTCTGTTCTCCCAGTGCTTGCATGCGTTTTCTCCAGTTACTCTGGTTTCCTCCCACAGTCCAAAGACTTTCCTGCTTTCGCTCTAGACTATTCGGGACACACAGGAGAGATTAATTTCCTTAAAGGACCTGAGCGTGCAAATGGGTCAGGGGTTCAGTCCCCAGTACGACCACTGTATACAACACATTTCTGAAGAAATTACTTGATTGTATTTCCTGGATTTTTTTCTGAATGTATCATGTATGTGATTTAATTTGACTCTATTTATTTATTTATTTATTTTGATGTTTGAGAGAATGGATATAAAATGTATTGGTGTGGTATGTGGGCCACTAATAAAACTAAACAGTGCTGCTTCCCATTTTACAGAATCCAACACTTTTATCTTCATTTCATATTCATGTGGTTCAGATTTCTTTCCTCAGAAGTAATTCTTTTAATGTAGAACTTTTTCTTTCTTTCTTTTTTTTCTGCTTCTTTTTTTTAAAGAATATTCAAAATCAAGACTTTTTATTTATTTATTTTTTGTGAGAGTGACTAAAGTGATTTTGTAATTCAGGGATTCTACAATACAGTCCTCAAAAATAAACTCCCCAGAGTGTGAAGAGCAGACAAATCTGGACATGGAAGAAAAACTGGCCAAGCTTTTGGAAATGTTCCCTCAGAGGAGCAGGACTGAACTAATGGAGGTAAGGGAATTTTTGTCACTAAATTAATTTTTTGAAGAAAGATGCGTTACAGGAGCTGCTCGTTGAATAATTTGCACTGATGATATAATCTTGACATTTCGGATGAAGTTAATGCTACAGTGCTGTGAAAGAGTATTTGTCCTTTCTGGTTTCCTCGGTTTTTGTTTATTATTAACTCCTGATTGTTGCTGTACCAAACAAATTTAGTAGGAAACTTATCAGTTCCCTTATGTATCGCAATTCTTTCACTCCAGTGACTCCAAAATCAGTTTTCCAATCCTTTGTAATTTGGATGGTTCAATTCAAATCAGTGAAATATTGCAGTTCCTCTGTTGTCCTCCAGGTGGTGCCGTCTAAACTGTTCACACATTGGCAGGCAGCACAGCATCCTGTATGGTAGGAGCAGATTATTTGTGTAGAAATGACAATGAAAAAACTTTCTAGCACATGGTTGAGGATTTTAAAATGACAACAAAAGCAGGAAAGAAAATGTAATGAGTCGGCGTAATTATAGAATCGCGATACTTACAGAATTGAAACAGCACCTAGGTATCATTGGGTATCGGGTGTTTCCTGGTGATTTCCATCCTTAATTCTCAATATTTTATTGAAACGTGGAGTCTAAGAAGCAATAGGTGAGTATCAGGTATACAGAAGAACAAAATGTATCCATCCTATCTGTTGAAAGCGCCACTGTGTAGCCTTTAGCCAGGACTTCATTGGACATCAGGCTGCCATGTTTGCTAGTTTGTGTAGATCGGCACACTCTGAGGTTATAGAATGTACATCAGTATTTAGCTCTGAGGGGTCCCACCATTTTATTACAACAGCACAGTGCATTGTACAACAAAGCAAAGAATACTGTAGTTGTAGATAACAACGCCTGTTAACTATTAGCTAGTCTGGTAGTTTAATTTCAGTAACATTTTTTAAACAGGCTTGTTACCTTCAGCTTTTCAGGTTTTTTTTTTTTTTCTTTCTTTTTTTTTTTTGTATTTTTTATTACCAGATCCTCCTTAATTCACTGGCAAATGTATTAGTTCGCCCTCTGTTGGCAAGGATGCTTAAGTGTATGGGGTTCAGTAGTTTTTATTTTATCGTATCTTTGTGAACTGTTGTTTTAACAGGTGTGCGAGAGTACCAGCACACTGGACGGAGCTGTAGCGTATTGCTTGGTGACCTACAAAGATAAAGGTAAAGGCTTGATGTGTTCAAAAGATCAGAGTATGCGTCAGTGTCTGTGATGCTGGCCGATGCTAATGTAAATCCCGATCTAAATTATTGTTTCGAAGTGTTGAAGTAGATTGACAAAATACAAATAATAATAAATAATAAAATATTTAATACTGTCAAGCTGACGTTACATATAAAGATGGTGTTTCTGATGTCTTTCAGATTCATCCAAGACAAATGGAACAGTACAACGCAGTGATGTTGAAGTGCAGCCAAAGAAGCGGCGGAAAATAGCTGTAAGCTGCATTAAACGAAAAACGATAGCATGTATTTAAATGATGAATTTCGCTCTGCTGATGCATGTAATGCCATGCACTGTTTTTTAAATATACGGGACCTGTCTGCCGGATGGAGAATGACTCCTTTCGGAAGCAGGTCCCGTTCGACAAAGGGATGTCCGCAAGGACGTGGATACGGGTGGAGGAATTGTTAGGCATTGATCGCCATCGATGATACAGAAAGCAGAATTTCAGCGCCTGCTCCGTAGATGCCGCCATGACTGATCTGAGTCCAGTGGGAAAAAATGATGATGGGTCGGTTTGTGTTTTCTCTTAGGAGCCGAATTCTGAGGCGGAGTCCGAAGAGGAGAATCATGAACCAAGCAGAGCAAAACGAGACGCCTTGGTGCATAAACTGAAAAAGAAATTTCCTAAAATAGAAAAAGCGGTGGGTTGAAATTGTCTGCTTCAGAAGGCAGTGGAGGAATCTGTTTGTGCACGAGGCGCGTTCATGATGAGTGGTGTTTTACAGGTGCTGAAAGAAGTTCTGAGAGAGCATGAGTGGGATTTTGAAAATGCCTTGGGATCAATGCTCATGTTTTCATCAGATTCAGGTGAGGTTCGGATAGCTCTGGATTGCAGTATGTTGATTGGGGTGTTATGAAATTCACTTTTTGGTTCAGTGTAGTACGATGGTTTTTCCACATTGCCAAAAAAAAAGGCAATAAATGAATGTGAGTATTTACACTTTTTAAAAACGGGAAAAACAGTAATTGGGGCTAAAATTACAGACCTAAGTTTGTCTGATCTGTTCAAGTTGGTGTAAGGGTGTTCATACGTCTTATGAACATACGTGGGACAGTTTTTACTAGTAGAATTTAAAAAAATTCAGTATTTCAGTCCACTCACTGCCTGCCATAAATTTCCCAGAAGCCAAAGTGTGCACCAGACCTAAAACATCTGGGAGGACCTTGTACTTGCTTGCTGTTGACCGTAGTGACAGTAATGCTTGTTATCTTAAGTAACAAGCACTATTTTTATCTGTATTTGTGAACCAAGGGTAATAAATTGGTATCTAGTCCACATCTGACTGGCAAGTTGACCGCTAGCTAGCTGCACTGTGCACTAAGACCTTCAGAGAAGCACTGTGTTTTATCGAAGAGAAACGATATAAGGAAATATTGTTTCGTTTGCTCGGTCTGTACAGAGAAATCCCAGCCCTTGGTGTTTTTGCATCGAACCTCGCTGTCAGTCTGATCTGTAATGAAGACACAGGGTTGAGATCTCTCTGTACTGACCTTGCAGTTCATAAGTAGTTTATATTTAATGATAAAATGGCCGTGATGTTCGTATTGTTACAGCCTTATGAGGTCGTTTCTTGGGAGATAATCAGAATTGTTGAATTACAGTTGAAATTGAAATTGTAAGCATCTACGTGTGAAGTTTTATTTATTTATTTATTTATACTGCTCCTTTAGATTCTAGCCCTAAAGAGCGAGAGAAGAGGTCAAAGGCCTCAAGTGATCCAAAGCCATCGAAGTGCAGCCAAGAGAGAATAGAAAACGGGCAGCGAAAGCCGAATTCTTCTAGCCTGACAAGATGGCTATCCGCTGCATCAAGCAAATCATCAAGACGGCAGACCCCTACTAATAAAACAAACTCGAGAGGAAGCCAAGCGGTCAGTTCGAAGCCCGAGAGAGCAAACGCGGCCGAGTTAGAACCAGAGGAGAACACCGACTCGGATGATTCTGAAGATGAGGATGAGGATTCGTCTGATGAATTTGACGCGGACAGTGACGATGCTAGCTTTAGTCCTGTGGTCCAGGAGCCAATACTGCAGTTCTTCCAGGAGGCTTCAGTGGATGAACTGACTTTAATATCCGGCTGCTCTTTGAAAAAAGCCCAGAAGATCATTTCACTGAGACCATTTAACACGTGGAGGGATGTGGTGAGGTCACGCTTATTTGTTTGTTTATTTTTATTAGATTCGTCGCCTCGTTTCTAGACTGAGGCTTTCTGTTCGTATGTTGTGGGTAACCCTGTTGTATGGTTTCTTAAATGAACGGAAATGTACGTTTCTTCTCTAAAGTGCTTCTGTGTCCCTTTTCTACTTGTTAAGAATTATCGGTTTTAATTTTCGGCTACTCCGAGATCATCATGCCTCTGTTTCTCGTGCAGTGGGTATAGAACGTATATATACGTACGTATGTCTTGACAGTGTGATAACTTGAGGGGGAAATTTATTTAGGTTCACAAAATTTGGTTTATCGGTCGCCCTCAGTGGTTAATAGGGTTAATTTTATAGGTGGGACTACTCCGAATAACTGATGATAAATGATAATGGTAAATTTGATGGGAAAAAAGAGACAATCACAAACAGATTTGGTGGGTGGACCCCTTGTAGAAAGGTCTCTGTTGTGATTGTATATGGGTGACCTTGTTTCAAGGACAAAAGCGTGAACTTGGTGATTGCATCTATTATTGTGCTTGTCGAGGATTTTTAGTGTGGTAACTTTGAAAGGACATGACACAGGATCAGCAAATTTACTGGATGGGTTCCCCTCAGGAAGGTTCCGGCTGGGGTTGTATATGGCTGCCCTCGAACTTGGTTCAAGGTTACAGCAGTCAAGTTATACAATTTAGATTGTGCTGGCATCAACATTGGGCGGAGTCTTATACCTTGGGATAACATAACTTGGGAAGGAAATGACAGGAATTTGGTGTATGGGTCCCCCCATGGGTGACTAAGCATGGTTTGTATATGGGTCACCCTTTCCCTGTTTCAAGGTCAATTTTTATATTTTGGACGTCTCCTATGATCTGCCAGCAGAAGCGGGAGGACCCTGGGGTCTTTGTTTTAGGTCTTAATGTTTTGTGTAAGATCCCAGTGTACGTTTTTGTTCATTAACATAAAAATGAGGTGTATTGTTATTTCTAAATGAACAAGCGCGGTTTTCACTGATCTAAGGACACTAATGTCACTTGCTTAGTAGGGGTGCCGGAAAAAACCAATCCACGTCTGAATCGCGATTCTTACTTCTTACTTCGTGGCCTCCGTCGTGAATTGTTCCAGTGAGTGACGGGTCCGGAATTAGCTTTTAGCCTACAGCCAGCTCCGTCTTCGCTGAAGGCAAATGTTTGGGTGCACTTTGGATTTTCCGGGTAAGAAGGAGCTTGACATGATGTATGCCATGTGCAAAATAAAAGTCAAGTATTTCGGGAGCACTTCAAATCACCGAGCCCACGCCTTACACCATCACCCGGAGCTAAAAGAAACAGTGCAGCAGGCACGACCAGCTCCTGACCAACGCCATCACTTCACTAAACTCCCAACCAACTCTTAACGAGCAAAGCGGATCAGCACATCTACAAAACCAGTCGTCTAGTAATATAATTTCTTTCTGTCTTATAGAAGATTTGTTCCAGCTTATAGAAGAATGTAGTAGAAATTGGCTCCCTTTGTTTGTAACGGTTATGAATCAAACATCGGTTTGAATCGAGAATCGATTCTGAATCGAATCGTCACCCCAAAAATCGGAATCGAATTGAATCATGAGTCGTTGTTAGATTCACATCCCTGTTGCTTTGCACATAAATTAAATTAAAGTTCATCTTTAGGTTTTAAGGTCCTTGCATGAGTTGCAGCTGAGTTTCTGCAACAGATCTGTTGATAGTTTGTTGTTTTAATGTCATGTGAAGCTATTTATTGATTCTGAGAGTAACTCTTGGTAATTTGCATTCATTCAGGTTGAAATTACAGCCGTATCAGTTAATAGGCTTGAAGTGGCTTATTCTCCTACACCAACACAATCTCAGTGGGATTCTGGCTGATGAGATGGTGAGTAGTTTTACTTTTGTTTACTGTGAGTTATAAATTTATGCATGCGTGATCAAGTCCAAATCCTTTCATTGATTAGTCGACATAATTGTTAGATTTAAAAGTTGACATTTTCTAAAAACAGTGAAAGAGGTTTCAGTCTGCTGCTTGAATAAAACATTTGAAAAACACTATCCGAGTCGTTCGGACCACTCCGCCTATTCCCGCGACGAGAATTAGGACTCGGACATGATGTGCGCCATTTTGGAGTGTGTAGAAAGTCTTGCTGTATTGTGGTTACCATGCATCAAACGAAAGAGAGCGAAAGTAGATCCCTGTGAAATATGTATAATTATATAACTTAATATTGCATCACAAAGACATTAGTTAAAGTTAATTGCTATTAAAATATGGTGTATGTAGTGTCATCACACAGACGTGTGTATTCTTGAAAGCAGTCCGTTTTGACCATGTCACATGATCAAACAGTAGTTCCCAAATGTGGCGTACATAAGGTCCGAGTCTACCTTCTACCGTGTATGGGCGAGGAGTTCCGAATGCGTCCAAGTGTGCAAATAATGATGTTTCCTTGTTTTTAAAGCAAAGAAGAAACTGTATTGAATGGAGTGTCTGAAGTGTTCTGGCAGTGGTACTGAAGCCATGTGTTCTGTTCATTTCAGGGCTTAGGGAAGACCATTCAGGCTATCTCCTTTTTGGCTCATCTTTATCAAAAGGGGATTAAAGGCCCCCACCTCATCACTGTGCCCTCCTCCACAGTTGGTAAATTAAATATACAGCTAGTTAAGCACACAACTGATCCTCATTCATTTTCTGTGCAGAGTGCAGTGACCCTCGATATGCGAGTTGATTTTCTCAGCTGTCTCAGTTCGGTATGATGCAGTAAAGGTGACATCAAGTGATTGTCCTCCGAATCATATCGTCTCAGACCAGTCCTTTGGTGCACGTGATAAAACTTTTTCTCATTCTTGCAGCTCTCAAGTTTGTACCTACCTACTGCAACTATGTATTTTTGTACCTACATATATACTGCATGATAAAAAAAAAAGGGGGAAATTTTATCTTGGTTTATGTTCTACCATGCAGCCTTTCATTAAATATGAAGACCGATGTGTAAATCTAGACATCTATTCAGTACATCGAGTATATTGAGATAGTGAAGCTAGCTTGAGATGCTGATCTGCAATTGGCTAAGAAGCTCACATTTATGTAAATCAGAGATCTATTCTCACACTGGCTGGTAAACGGGATTGTTGTCTGCATGGATTCGATGAAAATTTTTCATTTAAAATATGCTGTTTTGAAATATCAACTCTGGCCAAGACGTAGGCATAATGATACATTTGGAAATTGCTCTTATTAATAAATTTCCCAAGCTTTGGCTAAATTGTCCCCATAATCATGTGTATATATATATATAAAGCTTAAGCTATATATATATATATATGTATATATATACATACGTATACACACACACACATGCATATATACACACGTGTGTATATATGTGTGTGTGTGTATATATATATGTATATGTGGTATAAGAAAAAAAAGAAGACTACAGTTTGCTCCCTACAGACCTGTTTGGGGCAAACTGTAGTCTTCTTTTTTTTCTTATACCACATATTTAGCTCTACTTTTCTGTATTGAGCACTGTCTTGCGGAAAATCGACTAAGGACTTGAGATATATATATGTGTGTGTGTATATGTTTGTGTGTATGTGTATATATATGTATATGTACTGTTCAGTTATTGGTACCGTGTGTGTATAAAACTGTATATATATAATTTTCTTTTTAATTTTTAATTTTTTTCAAGACAATTGACTTGTAAATTGATTGCTTAAATATACCTGTATGCATATTATTATCATTATTGTTTATATATTTATTGCATGGCATATTGGAGTGGAAGCAGTGTTAAGCATGTTATTTTGTGCCTTGTGTCTCTCGTCAGATAACTGGGTAAGGGAGCTAAAGTTGTGGTGTCCCAGCCTGAAGGTGATTGTTTATTATGGTGAGTAAATCTTAAGTCTATGTGCTGATGCATTAAAGTTCAATTAGCTATAACAGCATTAGACCCTGCTTATAAACACTCGTGTATTTCAGTAGTGTTTAATGTCCGAGTGGTAGGATTGATTCATGATTATATAATGTCTAATTCACTCCATGTAGGTTCTATGGAGGACCGTAAATACCTCCGTTATGATATCCTCAACAACAAAGTGGAGTTCAATGTTATCGTCACTACGTAAGTTTGAAGAGTAAGCAGTCATGCCTTCACCTATTATTTAACTGCTTTCAGTTGTTTGTTTTTTATAAAGTTTTTCTGGGTTTTTTTAATTTGCAGATATAATTTATCAATAAGTAACGAGTACGACCGCAGTCTTTTCCGCAAGTTGAAGTTGCAGTATGCTGTGTTTGATGAGGGTCACCTGTTGAAGAATATGAACTCACTGCGCTACCGCCATCTCATGGCCATAAATGTTAGTGCAGTTTAATAGTGCGTCATGACTGTGTTTATATAAATTATAATAAAATAACAAATGAAGCGTTTGAATTTGCAACGGTTTATTTTCTGTATTTTGTTTAGGCTGAATGGAGATTGTTGCTCACTGGAACACCTTTACAAAACAACCTTTTGGAGCTCATATCCCTACTGAATTTCATCATGCCCTCCATGTTCTCCAGCAGCACTTTACAGATTTCCAAGATGTTTTCCACGGTAGGGAGGGGTTTTTATATGTTTGCATGTTTAACGTTTTCCAGTAATCAGTTTAGAGAACCAGCGACCTGTTGTGCGGTATGTGAACAGGATGGCCTTTTTCCTACAGAAAGGGTAATTTTCATGTCAATCAGTACAGAATGGGGATCTGAAACCGTCTCGGCACCTTTTTGGGTTGAATTGATGGGGATCTGAAAATCACTTGATTAAAGGAGGAGGAACTAATGTTGTCACGACATACTGTTTCTACAATAAGTTTGCTTATGTCAGGAACAAAATTAACATTGGGTTTATCTTTTTGTTTGTTTTGGCCATTGTCATACTTTCAGTTACTTTATCAAACCCAAGGTTGGACATGGGCAGGTCTGGTTTTGGGCCTACGGCATGTAATTTCAACCAATTAAAACATGAAGAAATATTGGTCAGGCCTCGGCGGCACGGTGGCGTAGTGGTTAGCACGTCCGCCTCACAGCAAGAAGGTCGTGGGTTCGATTCCCAGCTCGGGCGTTTCTGTGTGGAGTTTGCAT
>JBCNYG010000015.1:15930795-15943184 GCA_039654305.1 Porochilus rendahli | reverse complement strand
AAGCACGGGGAGAACATGCAAACTCCACACAGAAACACCCGAGCTGGGAATCGAACCCAGGACCTTCTTGCTGTGAGATGGACGTGCTAACCACTACGCCACCGTGCCGCCCCTTTACTATGGAATTGAATGTACAAAATCATATTTGTGTAAAAATATATTCTAAATTCTTCACAAACTTTCAAGCACTGCTCTAATAAGGGACACATTTAATCCGAACAAATGTCACTGATAGGTTTATTCATTCATTCATTTTCTGAACCGCTTATTCCTAATTAGGGTCCCCGGTAGGCTGGCGTCCATCTCAGCCGACTCTGGGCGAGGGCGGGGTACACCCTGGACAGCTCGCCAGGCCACCGCAGGGCAACTGATAGGTTTACTTCAACAAAATGCAGTTGTTTTTCTGTATAGCTCATTATATAAACTGAAGGCAAAACAACATTTGAAATGACTCTTCACCCATCAAGGACTGTTACGCTCTGTTAACCCCTTCTGCGCCCCACTGCTGGCTCCCATGCTAAATTCTATCGCAATTGGGGTCAGAGCGTAATACATCGAAATGTCACGATCATCACGAGTCCACCGAGTTCCATCAAGATAATTACGATTTGATCCCACAACCCCCAACGCTCATCACAACTCTCTCAAATAATGGAAATTGTGGACATCGTCCCCCAGTGTAAGCCCAGCATAAATATCCAAAATGTCTAATAACTATAAAAACCCCATAATAAATATAATCACCTTCATAATGGTCAGATGTTTTTTTCATGACACTCAGTGAGAGAAATATGGGACAGAAATAAAAGCTTGCTCAAAACCACCCACGGAAAAAGTGCAGAAAGACTCCAAGTGATTATGTAATGCACATGACATCACCTTGAGAAGAAATTTGAGCTTCAGTTTACACAACTGAAAATCAAGCTTTTACACAAGGATATTAGTTATTATCTATCACAGTATTGTTCTCTTCTTGTGAGCAGAACAGTTCACATGCCATGTAGTTGACATGCTAATTGGCTAAAGTGTGTGTGAATGTTTGTGTGTGTGTGCTGTCCCTGCAATGGTTCGCCTTCGCACAGTGTCGGCAGAGATAAGTGCCAGCCTCCTGTGATCCTAGTAGGATTAAGTGGTTCGGGAAAAAAGTGAGTGGGTGATATGTCCTATAATAAATCCTTAATTTCTCAGTGTGCCACAAGCCTGCAGGTTAGAATAAAACAACAAATTGAAGGCTTACCAGGACTTCTACAAATTTATTATATTTATGTTCTATGTGATATTTGTATTGTAACTGTACATATTTTACAAAGCCCAACATCACTAATATGAACACAGATAATGTATGAAAAAATACAGGCTCCAAAACTGATATCACTTTCTTCTTCTTCTTCTTCTTCTTCTTCTTCTTCTTCTTCTTCTTATTATTATTATTATTATTATTACTGCCAATACTATTAATAATATTCGATTCAATGAGATGCCATCTGACCTCAAATACTGATAAAAATAATAAGTTAAAAAGCATTGATTTCTTGAATAATTGGTGTTAAAAAGGTGAAAATTATTATTAAAATCATTATGTACTTAATCTAAAATAAATATAATTAATTATATATAGTTGTTGCTTTGCTACTTAGCATCTCTTACACAAAACAGACACGCACGCACCCACGCACGCATGCACGCACACACGCACACACTCTTACCTTTGTCCTCAATCTGATCCTGGCCTGTCTTGGTGGAAGCTACCACATTAGCAGCCATCTCATTCACATGGCGAGAGGCTTGCTGAAGACTCACCAATTTTTTACTGCCCCGGTCTGCCTTGACCTGAAAAGCAAATAATTAGTCATAAATAACATAACCCAGAAAGGTAATGTGTGCACGGAAATGCTAAATCCGTTTTACAGAGAGTACAATCTTCCCAGTAAACAGTTTAACATTTAGGGAACATTTGAGAAGCTGCCTCTGGGAACTTTTTCTTAAAGTAATTCAGGAAAGTTTTCTTAATGTTTCCAGAATGTTCATTTTTGATAAATTATGCGGTTGGGCGGAATGTTCACAAAACTTTTCATTTGACTGTGAGTCACCAGTAACCACCAATTGATGACTAACTGCAGTTGTACTGTATAGTCAAACAAACAAAAAAAACCTCATAATTATATAAATAAATGTTTTTATTGTTAATAAGTCTAAGTGACACCCTGTGATGGCCTGGCGAGCTGTCCAGGGTGTACTCTTCCCTCGCCCAGAGTCGGCTGAGATGGGCACCAGCCTCCCTGCGACCCTAATTAGGAATAAGCGGTTCAGAAAATGAATGAATGAATGACTTATCCCTGTGTGTGTGTGTGTGTTGGGTGTGCCGCCCTGCGATGCTCTGCCGAGCTGTTCATGATGTACCCTGCCTTCACCCAGTGTCGTCCCGTGTGACCCTAAAAGTGACGTGAAAAGTGATGAACGTGAAGAAACATCTGGATGACAGTGGATGTACACTTGTTTTCTTCATTTTGTCCTCAAGCCATGCAAACTTTTGCACTCCATGCAAATCGCAACCCAAATGACTCCCTTTTAGGATCTGTGCATGCACTTACCGCGTGTGTGATGATGACACACCAGTGCACTCTCCTCACCGCGTCTAATGAGCCCGGTTTGCGCTACTAGGCTCTCACGCGCGCTTTCGAACCAGCTGCCGCCGCTTCGTAAATCCACGGCCGGAGCGGCAGCCAATCACCGCGCTCGCACCTCTTTCCTCCCCGCCACTATTGGATGCTCGTCTGGGACTCGGGGCTGCTCGCGAACTGCTTTTGGTTTCCTGTCGGCGCGAGCAGGTGTCCAGATCAACGGGCGGAACGTGACGTCACAGCGGGGGTTACCAGCAGGAGTCAGTGAAGCGGGGAAGAAGAAAGAGGTCCGGGAGAAGAGTCTAATCATCCGGGCGCAGATGGAATATGATAGGCGGAAAATCCCTGACGCAGAAGCTGAGCCGATAACACGGAGCGTGTCCACTGATCGCGACATCTCGGACTACACTGGTGCTGCACAGTAACCGAGAGGGAATCGTGGGGGATATGAACCCTGTGAACCTGCGACAGCCGTCTGTTCGTTCCGCAGAGATCCGGACGAGCCGCGGAGAAGCCTGAAGTGGAGGACGGTAAGATCGCGCATCGCTCCCTTTGTACTTCTGCCACTGGATGCTGGGCCGATTTGAACTGTACAGTGTTGTTATATCACCGAACTCTTCTGTCTGGGCAGGAGCTTCATGTCCTGTCGGCTTCACTCACTTCTGCCTTTCATTTATTCGTCCGTTTATTTATTTATTATTGCCTAGGTGTGATAATACAGGTGAATATAAAGGACGGTAGGCGGCACAATGTTGCCCCGCACACAAAGGAAGGGAGAGAAGAAAGACAACCACATGGAAGTGTGGTTCTCTGGGTGGGTTTTTCTTTCTTTCCTTCTTTCTTTCTTTCTTTCTTTCTTTTCCTTTCTTTTTTTCCCTTTTTTTATATCCTCACTTCTTACCTCAAACACTAAGCAACATTCAGCTGTCATACTGATTTTAGCTTTCATGTCTTACCCCAGAGACGTTCAGAACCTTGGACATCTACAGTATGTTGGTATATTTGTGCTGCAGTACAGGTCTATCACTGGAACAGCAACAGCAGCAGCAGCAGGCGCCACAGCAGTGTGCATTATTTATGAACTTGGAGGATTGGAATGCAGAACGTTTCTCTCTGTCTCTTTGTCTCTCTCTCTTTCTCTCTCTCTCTCTCTCTCTCTCCCTGTCCCTCTGTGTGTGTGTGTGTGTGGTCTCTACACGGTTTTACACTTAAACATCTGCAGTTAAATGTGAAATGACACAAAATAAATTAAGTACAAGACTTTTATCAGAATTGATCTTTTACAAGACTTTACAGTCTAGCCGTCTTCGTCACTTTGCATTTTGGGCAGGGAGCACTTGGTAATTCATTCATTCATCCTACTAATGTGGCGGAGAGGCTATCTCAGTCGACTTCAATAGAAGGCAGGGCAGACCCTGAACAGCTCGCCAGTCCATCACAGGGCCAGCACACACAAATACTCACACTCTCGCACTTATTTTCCCAACCGCTTAATCTTGCATTCATTGATTCATTTATAATACACGGGTGGTGGGGAGGCTGGAGCCTATCTTAGCCAACTCTGTGCAAAAGCAGGGTAGCCCATGAACAGCTTTCCAGTCCATCACAGGGCCAGCACACACAAATATTCACACTCTTGCACTTATTTTCCCAATCGCTTAATTTTGCATTTGGTGATTCATTCATTGATTCATTCATAATACACGGGTGGTGGGGAGGCTGGAGCCTATCTTAGCCAACTCTGTGCAAAGGCAGGGTTGACCATGAACAGCTCGCCAGTCCATCACAGGGTCAACACACGCAACTATTCACACTCACATTCCCTCAATCGTTCATTCTTAATACCAAACACTTAATCATACTAAGGTCCCGGGGAGGCTCGAGCCTATCTCAGTCAACTCTGAGTGAACATCTCACCAGACCATTGTAGGCCAACACACCCAACCATTCACACTCAAATTCACACGTTGGGGCAATTTGGAAATAGTTATCCTAATGAGCATGTCTTTGGACTGTGAGAGGAAACCGGAGTATCCGGAGGAAACCCATACAAGCACAGGAAGGACATGCAAACTCTACACACAAGTTTGAACCTCACCATGCACGGCTGACGGCTCTGTTAAAGCAGACAGCTGCCGCTTCATAAGGTGAATATCCAGTTCATGTCTAAGTGATAAAAGTCTTTACTAGACACATCAGTGCCTGCATGGTGGCCTAGTGGTTAGTACGTGCATGTTTAGCGCTAGGCCTCTTGGCAGGCTCACGGGTCATGTTTCTTCTTGTTTTTTCAGCAATTTTGGAGGGACATTCAGTTCATGGTAATGTCACTGATGTGACTTTTTTTTTTCACCAATTTTTGATGACTGTCTTCACTGTGGTCTATCTAATACCTTGCAATTTTTTTGTACCCTTATCCTTACTGATACATTTCAGCAGTTTTGTTTGCAGGGCATGACTTTTACTCTAAAGTGTAAATGTCAAAACAGTCAACAAGGCTGAACTTTATTTACAGTTGTCTCTTTAATTAATGGCAAAAATTACTACTATTAAAATGTGACTGGTTAATGCTGTACTCGGCCACATCTCCAATTATAAGAGGGGGTGCACACTTATGTAACTACGCATTTTTTTATTTATTTATTAATTAATTTTTTAATGGTAAAATATTTCATTTTGCTTTTTGGTTAATTTCTACAGATTATAGGTCACATGAAGCGGAAAGGTTTTTTTTTTTGTTTTGATTTTTTTTACATCCAAAACCTGGCATGTTTAACAGGTAATTTAAGTGTTATTATACTCTCTGTGCTACTATAACATATCCAGTCATACTCATATTAACTAGTGTAGACACCTATATTAGATTTTTTTTAAATTACAAAACCATAGGATTTACTTTCAAACAATTAAAGTGGTGAAGTGGAGGAAATGGTGGGTACCAGGCGCCATCGGGGGGTGCTGTGTGTTTTGGACCCATGAACTGTGGAGGGCCAGTGGCCTGTCCGTCTGAAATGTCATAATGTCATATATTTGGCCCTCCATAAAACTTGTGCAAATTGCTGGACTTCCTGATCACATACAGGAATTAATTATTGATTATTTACAGCGTCAACATGAATATGAACACAGAAATTGTAATATCCGTGAAATGAGTGATCATATTTCCTTTATTAATTTAAAGACATTTGTAATCCTGAAATGAACTGTCCAATGAAGTAATCTCTCATTAAAAAATATTAAATTGTTATAAAATATAAAATTTAAATTGGTAATGATTATACCTGTAAAAGAGCAACTGTATGATTTACTGTACGATTATTATATGAGGAGCTTATTCACTGACGTGAGTGTAAGATTATTGAATTATTTTACTTTGGGGACATGTTGAGACGTGTCGAGGCTTGTTGAGACATGCTAAAGTCATGAGGGATCAATCTGAGTGTAGAGCATCACTCTCATGATAGATGGTCATGATAGACCAGTCAGAGTGGAATGGGCACTGTGTATAAGCCAATGCAAGCTGGAAGACCACGTCTGAGATTTTTCTCTCGGAAGAATGTCGTCTGTGTGATTCATTGTGTGCCTTTCTTTTCCTAAAGGCTGAATAAACAGCTGAAAAATGTATTTGAATCTCTCACACTGTAAACTGGACACCTTTCGCCACGACAGTGGCACAGTAGTGCAGTATTTAGCACGTCCGCCTTGAGGCAGGAAGGCCTGGCTTCGATTCCCGGGCTTGGGTGTTTCCGCTCACAGTCCACAAACATGCACAGTAGGCTAATTCACTGTTCCAAATTGCCCCAAGGTGTGAGTGTGAATGGTTTTGTGTGTGTGTGTGTGTGATGCCCTGTGAAGTCCTGGTGAGCTGTCCAGGGTGTAGCTGTCGGCTGAGATGGGTGCCAGCCTCCCCGTGACCCTATTTAGGATTAAGCGACTGATTAAACGAATGAATGAAATCTCATTACATTTTCTTTTCCAAAAGTTGCGGCATGAAGGGTTGTGTTTTTCTTTGTATATATATTTTAAAGTCTTGGTTCTTTAAACTGTCACAGATGTGAGCACAGATGGGCCAACCTGCTGAGCATTTTTACCTAAAGCAACTCTGAGAGTGCCACTCTGCCTGCTGCTGGGTCGTCAGGGAGCCACCCTTTACTGATATGTTGCTTCTTTAATCCTGGAACAGCTCGGGGTGGTGGAGCAGTTGTGGGGCTATCTCTCTACTGCCCCCTGCAGCCAGCCCTAGGATCCCATAATTTCCCGTCTGGTCCTTTGTTCATAGCCAGAGCTCGAAACTCCCTCGTTCTGCTTCTGCCAAGTTTCCGTGAGCCTTATTCATCTCGGAGACGGTAACCCAAGAGTTTAAAGAACTAATGGGTGGATGTATCCTCTGCACCCTTCTTCAACTCACCTCTGGTTGACAGGAGGGTCTATGCCCTAGTGCTGCTGTTCTAAGCATCGACTCTTGCCTGTTAGATTGTATCCACCTTTGTAATATAACCCAGCTGACCCTTTGGACTTTCCAGGATTTGGGCTGTTTTATGCAGGAAGCGTTCATGGCTCCATCCGAACCAGCCTTGTGTCCATGGTGCCTTACATCCAGGAACTATGTGTTGCATGCTAGGGCTGTAGTAGTAGCAGGGTGGGCAGCGCTGCTCTGAGCTAAACCAGAGTCCTTTGTTCTTGAGAATTGATAAGAAAACATCCTTTCTTGGGCTCCTCCACATATCCAGCCATGTAACAGTCCTGTTGGTTTATAACTCTCCAGGTTGCCCAGCTGTCTTGTTCCTGATGGTTTACTGTTGGCTCACAGCTCTATTTATACCTAAATTTATACCTTTCTGTTTTTATCTTTGTATATCTCTCGACAGCTATTGACATCGCAAGATCTTTTCTTTCCTTTGCTATGGCTTTGAGGCACATCTCAGGTGTTGTCGCCCAACCAAAGCCAGCCCCACATAGCTGCATTAATCCCAGTATTTCTGTTGCTTGATTGCTTTGTCTACTGTCTGTATCACATTTCACGTGCATCCAGTGTGAATTTGTGCTTTGGAGTCAGGTGAGTCTATCAATTTCAACCTAAGCCTCAATTTCTTCTGTAGGATGAATTGATTTTAATGGAAGTTTCAATGTGTTTCTGCTAAACAAGTTAGAAAAAATATTTATGGATGTAGTTTTGTTGGCTTTGAGTTCAGCTTCTGAGCGGTTGTTGAGGTGATGCCACACGACTTCAAGGCCACATCAGATGTTGGTATAATGTGAAGATTTGATTTTCTCAGAAGCTTTGGTCAATCTTTTTTACACCAACCAAGAGCTGGGATGATTGAGGCAGCTACATGCTTGTTGGGCAGCCTGGCCATGTAAAGCCTTCCAATGCTTTGCCCAGTTGATCCGCCAAAAGCGTGATTTTTAACCATCAACTGAGAAAAAGATGTCATTTCTGACTCCATTCCTTTTCAGCAGTCTGCAGGTGCGTGTGACTGTCTGGAGGATGGTGGTGATGTCATTCATGTAGCTCTACAGAGCTGGGAGGCACCGACCTGACTCCCATTTTTATGCATGGGCATATTTAGATTCTTAAATTAGATGAATACCTGTGGGGCAGAACGGTGGTGTACTGGTTATATATATGTCCACCTCACAGCAAGGTCTTGGGTTTGAGTCTTGGGAATGCCTTGGTAGGAGCATTTCTGTGTGGGGTTTGCATGTTCTCCCTGTGGTTGAGTGGGTTTCCTCCAGGTACTCTGGTTTTCTCCCACAGACCAAAGACATGCACATCAGGCTAATTGTCTGTTTTAACTCACACCTAGGTATGAGTGTAGGTGTTGTGTGTGTGTGTGTGTGTGCGAGCTGTTCAGGGTGTGCCCCGCCTTCGCTCAGTGTCGGCTCCAGCCTCCAGTAGGATAAAGCAGTTTGGAAAATGAATGAATAAATCTGAAATCGATAATATTCCATATTCATACCGAGTGAGCAGTACATTGAATCTTAATATGAGGTCCTATTTATCCATAAATGTAACTTATTTTTATTCTCCCCCCACCCCCACACCCCCACTTTCTGCAGTGACTGAACAGAGACAGATGACTGCAAGCATGCAGCTGAAAAGCCAACGTAGAGCACAAGATGGCAAGTAGAAGTTCTTGGATTACACCATGATCACCTTTAACAAGTTACTGTCAGACAGACTCCAGCTTCGCCAGCATCTACTGTGAGGCTAATGTGCAGCTTCAGTAGTGCAATAATATGAGCAACCCAGAGTTTCTGCAAGAGTTTAACTCAATTTGAGTGAATTGGGCTTTTGGAATAAGAGCTCTAGGCCATATCAGGCTGTGCGATGTTGCTATGGAAACACTTGCCCTGTACCAAGACAGTGTTGTCTTTAAACTACTGCTTTGATGTGTCTATGTGTATAGAACGCTCCATCATTCATGGACCTCGCTCACAGTAAAAATTAGTTCAGTGGACGCTAATTAAAGGAGAATGTTTTGATTAACATTTTTGTCTCGGTAATCTTTTTTTTATAAGTACATCTCCATTCACGTCAGCCGCATCAGTTCATTACAAACGCACAAGTTATGCTGTAAAGATGGCCAGTACAGGTACTCTATAAGTCTTCTTTTGAAATATGTTCCTAATGATATTTTCCTCTGTCCTCAGCCTCCTTCAGGCAGCACCATGCAACCCCTCTGTGAATAATGGCCAGGTGGAGCGCTTTTGTATTCAGATATGGCTTTGACCTGGGCAGTTACTTTCATGACCTTCAACCCCTGGGCACGGGTGCATCTGGCCTGGTGTTGTCTGCCATCGATAGACGAAGTGGGCAACGAGTGGCAATTAAGAAACTGGCGCTGTGTGATGCCATGAGCATTAAGCATGCGTTGCGTGAAGTAAAGATCACGTGTCGACTCCAGCATGAGAACATAGTAAGGGTGTACGAGGCTCTCGGCCCTTGTGGCCAGCCTTTACCCCATAACCCTGCCCAGGTCACAGAGATCTACATTGTACAAGAGCTAATGGAGACAGACCTGGCCCGGATATTGGAGCAAGGCCCTTTGCCTGTGGCCCATGCCACGTTTCTTTTTTACCAGCTTCTGCGAGGCCTCAAGTTCATTCACTCAGCTAATGTGCTGCACCGTGACCTGAAGCCAGCAAACATCTTCATCAACACTGAGCAGATGCTGCTAAAGATAGGAGACTTCGGAATGGCACGGATTGTTGACCCACACTACTCGCACAAGGTAACGGGCAAAGTTTCTTCACATTTCAGAATGTACTCCAATGTACAGTAGCGGAACTACTATGGTGAAATGGAACGAAAGTAAAATTGATACATTGATTTAGGCACTGCTAAAAATGCGGCTGGTGTTATAAGGGCAGCGTAGCTCCTTTAAGGGCCTTAGTTAATAATAAATAAATAAATCTCCCTTGGAGATAAAGAATGAAGTATTTGTATCCCCTGTCTTGATAGTTTAGTTATCCATTTATTGAGTTGATGTTCCGTGTTGCCATTCATGTTTGGTGTTGTTTTGTTTAGTGAGAGTATGTGCACCTGCCTTAGTCAGATTGATTCTGTGCAAGTCTGAGCAGTGGTGTATGAGCCTCAATTTTTTTTTTTGTTTCAGTCTCATTATGAATCATTCTGTATGTTTTTATTGATGCCTGTCGTCATGAAAGACTGCAATACATAACAGCCAATCAGCATGAACCCAGGCACAGACAAGGGACAACCATCAAAGTCAGGTTATATGCTTAGGGGGCTTAATTTATGAGCACCGCTAAAATTACCTGTGCAAACGTCAATTTAAAATTAAAGTAAAAGGCAATTAATATAAAAGTTACATTGTTTAAAATTTAAAATTGCAACTGAATGCTTAGTGAGATGAACATAGTTTGCCCTCTAGGATCTTTAGACAGGGCAAGAACATGCGTATAACATGCTATTTTTAATTTGAGTTTAACTGTTAAAAAAAGGGATAGGCAGAGATTTTAGCCAATCCATATCTGTGTCTGTAATCAAATATAGACCAGAGCAGCGTGACATCAGCTTGAGGATGTTGTGGTGGACTTGCCCATTTCGGGCAAAACTGAATGTCAGCAAGTAGGAGAA
This sequence comes from Porochilus rendahli, assembly GCA_039654305.1. Classification (NCBI taxonomy): domain Eukaryota; kingdom Metazoa; phylum Chordata; class Actinopteri; order Siluriformes; family Plotosidae; genus Porochilus; species Porochilus rendahli. The sequence goes on along the minus strand of JBCNYG010000015.1, from coordinate 15,932,462 downwards.
AAAGGTTTTCACCATGCCTAAAAGTTGCTGTCTAGTGTTGCCGCACTATTAGTAGCAAAACACACCCATACAGCCATAGACGTGTAAAGAGAGAAGAGGACACTCACCACCAACATCACAAAGATTATTTAAATACCCAAGGTGCTAAAGTAACTCTCCTGATTTATCATTGCAGTAATAATTTTACTGATTCTTTTTTCTTTTTAATTTGAATGTCAAACTCGTGCGAACTCGATTAACTGCCATTCAAATCCGAAGGTTTGTTTTCCACTGAAAGGGGCGGTAACCACACTGTGGTATAGACGCTGCAGGATATTTGCTCTGGTCTATGGAGCAACTGACTTCTTGTTCTTCTTCTTGGCATCGGAGATCATATCGCTTTTTGGCATGTAGTTCATGAAGACTTGTTTCTTGTGTGTAACAGAAACAGATTACACTGTAGGGAGGTATATGACCTTAAAATAAACAAAATAAATACAAGCAAAATGGCTGTTTAAAGATATACACTGAAATGACTCATTTGCTGAAACACGGAATCCTTTCAGGGTCTCAGGGAGGCTGAAGCCTATCTCAGCCAACACTGGGTGAATGCAGTGTAATCCCTGAACAGCTTGGCAGACCATCACATGGCCAACATACACACACACAACCATTTGTACTCACAGTCACACCTAGGGGCAATTTGGAGCAGCCAGTTAGCCTAATGTGCATGTATTTGGACCTCACGCAAGCACAGGGGGAAAGTACACTCCACACAGAAACGCCTAAGCCCAGGACTTGAACCCAGGACCTTCTTGCTGTGAGGCGGATATGCTGACCACAGCAATAAGTATAAGACATGATTTTAACCACACTGTGTTCTGGATGTGGTAGTATGGACACGTGAATTCGCCGTAATGGTACACATTTCTTTATAGGAGTTCTTTAGAAAAGAAACATGTAAGCAGCCTTTTAACGGGAGGTCAAAATAACGACTTTAAAAAATCTTTGTTTTTTTGGGCGTTTTTTTGTTAGTGACATGATATTTCGCAGTTTACGCATAGCCTAACTGTTTCCATGTTGATACACCTGGGACTGCACGTTATGCATCACTGCTTAGTGATTGTTTGATTGTCAGTGGAATGATCCCTTCATTCTTGGCCAGTCTAAGTGATGAAAGTTGACATTGTACTTTGGAATCACTCACAGAAAATGAATGTATACTACTATTTAAAAACTAAACTAACACAAGGTTCCAAACCAGATGTTGGAATTAGCATAAGCTGAACTATGCAACTTTTTTCAACTGTTATTTGTGCATAAATGATTATTTTGCTGCACTCGCTCTGGGTCCCAGAAATCACGTTGTGTATCCAATCAGCTCAAGTGTTAGTCAGAGGATGAGTCTTTTGATAAATGGGTCTAAAAATTGGAAAGTTAGATGCTTCCTTTTAAATTTTTTAGATTTTAAAGCAAGTGGAAAATGGACCCAACACAAGAAACAGCTTTTATTTAATTTATTAATTATTATTTATTTATTTATTTTTAATTTCATGTCCTTCCACTACTCGTACTGTAGACGTAGATGGGGTACACCCCGAACAACTCGCCAGATCATTGCAGGGCCAACACACACACACACACACACACACACACACACACACACACACACACACACACACACACAC
>JBCNYG010000015.1:15894243-15910649 GCA_039654305.1 Porochilus rendahli | reverse complement strand
ACACACACACACACACACACACACACACACACACACACACACACACACACACACACACACACACACACACTGTCCTTCAGCCATCTGGTGTATATCTCTCCATCTGTCTCTCTCTCTCTCTCTCATACTTTGTCTCGATTCACATCTGCTTTCTTCATCTCTGCACAGACCTTCATCTCTTCTCCCATGTTTCTCACTCTCATCTCTCTCATTTCTTCCCTCTTATGTTATTTGTTCCTTCTGGTATTTCTTTTATTCTTTAATATTTCTCAAAGTTATTATATCAGTAACAGTTATTGATAGATGAGCCGTAGGAATTTTAAGTCCATAGTCATAGATCCAGTGGAAATAAAGAAGTGGTGCAGTGAGAAATAAGGGATTCAGTAAAGATGTAGACGAGGACCAGAGATGGATCAAGGATCCAGTGGAAATGGAGAAGAGGTGTGTGGAGGAATTAGGGATCCAGTGGAAATGGAGGAGTGTAGTGAGGGATCAGAGATGCAGTGAAAATAAAGAGGTGTCGAATTGAGGGACTTCGGATACAGTGGAAATTAACAGGTGTAGTTAGTTATTGGGAATCAAGCAGATATGGAAAGTGTGGTTAGAAATCAGGGGTCCAGTAAAAATAGAGAAGGTGGGAGGTGAGGGATAAGAGATCCAGTGGTGGTACAAAATTGGTGGTTGTGGTTTGTTCAGGGATCCAGTGGAAATAGAGCAGACGTAGGGTAAGGGATCAGCCATCGGAGGGAAATGCAGTGAGGGATCAGAAATCAATTAGAAATGAACAACAGGTGCAGTAAGGGATCACGGAAATAAAAAATGTATGTGTTGCGAGAACAGGGATCCAGTGGAAATGCAGAAAAGGTGATGTCCAGTGAAATGGAGAATACGTGTGGTGAGGGATCAGGGATCCAGTGGAAATGGAAAACTGGAGTGGTGAGGAATCAGGAGAAGGACGTGAAGGGCAGGAGCAAGTCTCAGTTGAAATTCTGAAAGTAGAACGAGGTGATTTGTCTCCTAAACGTCTGTAGAGCAATGAGCTCATTGGTATGCTAATCAATCACCTAACGAGCGGGAAGTCAATCAATCATGCCCCGCTGACATCACCGCGATGTAATTAACACAAGAACACTGACACTGTGATGGATGAAGAAACACAGATACACACAACAACCTAGACACAGGAATATAAAACCGGATTGAACAAACACTTCTCCACTCCCACTCGCCCAGCCTGGATATAAACATGACACATAAGCCAAGTGAGCACAATAATCAGCACTTTAGGGTTTTTCTGGCCTCCCACTGAGGGCGCTACGAAAAACAACCTCCAAAAATAATCATGATGAGCATCACAAACATCTCATGTACTCAGAGTTCAGCAGCTGGATCAGCATGTTTACAGTTTAGGGCTGTTTCTCTCGTTCTCTCTCTCTCTTTGTGCGTGCGTGTGTGTGTGTGTGTGTGTGTGTGTGTGTTTATGTAACGTCGCTTGTAAAAGCAGCTCTGACGGATTTATCCGAGATAAATCTGAGCTGTGTGTGTGTCGCTGCAAATACTGTAAATACTCTGTCTGTGCAAGTGTGTGTGTGTGTGTGTGTGTGTGTGTGTGTTTTGCATGCCAGCCGATCACTACAGATCAGTGAAAGGGGCAGCACGTGGAAGAATGGATGGATGAATGTCTGAATGCATCTCACTAACACTGAAAGGCTGAGTAAAGGAAGATACACCCTCACCCTCTCTCTCTCTGCTCTGAAACACTCCTTCATCCTTCGTCCCAATATCTATCTATCTGGGGGCATCTGAGAATGGACATGGTATTACACAGGGAAGGGGATGGATGGATGGATGGATGGATGGATGGAGTGGGTGAGAGAGGAAACACACTTAAGCCTAGCAAGCTGGCAGCTGCAACCCACTTCTCTTCTCTCACTCCTCTCTCACCCTGTTCCCACTCCTCCCTCACTCCTCCCTCACTCCTCTCCCACTTCATGTTCACTTAACTCTCACTCCTCTCTCACATTGCATTCACTTCGCTCTCACTCCCCTCTGACTCCCCTCTTACCCCCTTTCACTCCTCTTACACTCCTCCCTCACACCCCTCTCACTCCACTCTCATTCAAATTTCACTCCACTCCCACTCCACATTCTCTAATCTCTCACTCCTCTCTTACCCCACCCACACTTCTCTCCCACTCTTCCCTCACGCCGCTCTCACTCTGCATTCACTTCGCTCTCACCCCTTCACCCACTTCGCATCCACTCACCACTCATTGCTCTCCCACTCTCCTCTCACTCCGCTCTCACTCCCACTTCGCATTCGCTTAATTCTCACTCCTCTCCCACTCCTCTTCCACTCCTCTCTCAGTCTTCCCGAGAGCTCCTGACAAACTGATGGAAAACTGTTCCAGACTCTTCAGCGCTTGCTGATACTTTTTAACGTCTCGTCTTTGTGGTGGTATTTTCTTCCTCTCATGCTGATGGATTCCCCCTTTAATCATTCGCCCCTCTCTTCTAACCTGACCGCCCCTCTCTAAACCCGTCTATCTGCTCTGATAATACAAACAGAGGAAGAAGAAAGAGCCTCTGCAGAACACCTGCCCCGTCCCACTAACCTGTTACTGATAGTAATCCAACACCTCCATTCCCACAGCATGATGGGAAACCTGGCACAGAGCAGCTTCCTCCCTCCGCCCGCCTCTGACCTACAAAGCCACCCGCGACATGATCCGATCAGAGCCGGATCAGATTTAAGGAGAAACTCACCACGCTGGTGGAAATCTACACCATGGCAGGAGTGAAAGGGAGAAAAAAAAAACATTCAGCAGCGAATGTGAAGATGTGACGACGCTAAAAGGTCTCCAGAAGTGCTGAGACACCACAGACATGCGAGACGAGATAAAGTAGCTACAGTGTGAACATACAGGCATCACAGGACAAAATGTCTACCGAATAAAGCACAGGCGTTACACTGTTATAGGAAAATAAATAATAGAATGGTAGTGTGACGCAGCTAGACTGTTACCATGACAATCCAAATATTATTTACTTACTATAAAAACCCCTCCTTCGCTAACTCGCTCACTCACTCATTTGCCGAACTGCTACATTTTACTAGGGTCACCGGGAGGCTTTATTCTGCCAACGTGTTGCAAAATGGGGTACACCCAGACCAGCTTGCCAGTCCATCACAGAGCCAACATGGGGTGGCTCAGTGGTGCAGTGGTAAGCACATGAACGGGGTCGAAAGTCCCGGGCTCGGTGAGGGCATCACCATGTGGAGTTTGCATGTTCTCCCCGGTACTCCAGTTTCCTCCCATAGTCCAAAGACATGCCTTTTAGGCTAATTGGCTGTTTCAACCTCACCCACCCGGCCCTGCGATGGTCTGGCGAGCTGTTCGAGGTGTACGCCACCTTCACCCAGTGTCAACTGAGAGGCTCCAGCCCATATTTGTTATCTGAATAAAAAAGAGAAAACAATGCAGTGAGTTTATAACGGAGTGTAATGGTCAGTAATAGTATTTAGTCTTTCCAAAACGGGTTCCCAATCACGACACAAAGGGTCCCATTGCGGTAACAAGCCGTGGTTGTGGTTCTGATGCGAATCAGCGGTCCAGTCCTAATGGACTTGTGAAAAGGAAGGATGGATAGAAAGCATCCACGGTTACGATGGAGCTGGCAGGCATTCTATTAAAACACAATGCGATTCATTTGGATGTGAAACTAAATCAAGAATAAACGTCGCCGTGGAAACGATTGCAGCCATTATATCCTAATGGCAAAGTATTTCAGAGAAAACCATTAAGCCAAATTCCCATCAGTAATCAAAATAACGTTTAATTTTTTTTCAGTAGGGATATTAATCATGTGGGGTTTTTTTTTTTTTACTTTAATAAAAGAGATCTCTGAATCTGTTAACACCAATCAGGATGAAATGATTCACTGAATCAATCAAATCTTGCCATTGAAGAGTGATTTAAAAGTAAAGCTGCGGTGTGTGCAGAATGATGACTATTATACTGACACACAATCCTGACACACACACACACAGCTATTGGAGTCAGTGTCTGTTCAACACTTTTAGAAGTCCTTCAAGAGCTAATAAAAGTTCCAGTGTCACGTGGCGTCTAAAGCCTCAACACGTGTATCAGAGGAGTAATACTGCCCCCTAGAGGAAGAGCCAAAACAGAACAGTTAAAACTTACTACAGGTACCACGCTACTCATTCATTCACTTGGTGACCTGCTTACTCCTATTAGGGTCATGGGGAGGCTGGTATTGATGATGATGATGATGATGATGATGATGATGATGATGACGATGTTGTTCTGCCTTTAGTCTGGCTAAAGTGATCGTCATGCCATTGTTTCAACAAACTTGAGCAACATATAACATTTATCTCCATCCAAAGTGTTCAGTATCGGGTTCATTTCTCACCGACGTCTTGAATCGATGAGGGAAAAACTGAACCCCTCCATAAAGTCTTCTCCAGCACATCCCAAAAACATTCAATGGGGTTACGGTCAGGACTCTGAGGTGCCGATACATGTGTGAAAATGATTCCTCAAGCTTCCTGAACCACTCGCTCATTATTTGAGTCCAAATTTTATATCCGCGCCATCAGGGAAGAAAAACTCCATTGATGTGATAATCTGCTCACTCACTACATTCAGATCATCAGCTGACTTCATTTTATTGCCACATTAATGTGTCGTACTATTAATGACCGACTGGAGCAACAATGCCACGGAGATCATGCACTGAGATCCAGGCTTAATGCTCTCCACATATAAAAATATGTGTGTGCAACTTTTTTTTTGGCCAGGCACACATGTATGTATGTATAGCAGGAGTTCCCTTTCAGAGCTCTCTTTCGTTTCTTTCTTTCATTCCATCCTCGGAAAACCTGACGTTCGCAGCATGTATGGAGATGTTTGCCCTCACGGTCTGCATGACTTTTCCCTGCTGAACTAGTAATGCAGACAGTGGGGAGAACCATCTCCATACATGCTGCCAATGTCAGGTTCCTGGCAGACTCCTGAGCTGCTAGTCCAGGAAGCGATCTGCCTGTTCTTATACGGTCAGTGTAACCTAAGCTGTATGGCAACAGGAGAGTGGGGGGTGAAGGTCCTAAATCTGGAGTCAAGTCAAACAACAGAGTCAACAACAGCTAGGACCTTTATCTTTATAGGCACCGCTGGATAAATGTCGTTTAACGAGATTTAATATAATGTCATCAAACTGAAAGAGTTGAACTGGCACCAATAAATGGTGGAAATAAAGCCATGATTTATGAGTTTCAATATACAATGCAGATTACTGGCTTAATCATTGATAAAGTTCATGGTACTAACATTATGAAATGTAACCCATAGGCTAATTAAATACGTTAGTTCCTTTTTACACACCACAGTGCTGTTGAATTGTGAAATTTCATTGGTCAGAAGGTGGTTATTAGTCTTTTAAAACAGCAACTCTGAGCAGTTTTTAGACATATTATTGAATTCATTGTAATGTTCTCATTTATATACCAACTCATTAAATGAACCTTCATAATACGGGTCTATTAATAATCCAGCATTTATAAAAGTGCTATTTAACAACGTAAAATTTATAACTCTTAAAGTTTGGTGTAGTTTTAATAAGGTGCACTCATGCGATACTAATCATGATCTCGATCAGCCCTGATTATATTCTAATTTTCCATAGTGTAACACTGGTATAAAATTTGGAAGGGGGGGGGGGGGGGTTTTGGGCGTGTCTGTGAGCTCATCCGTGCGAGGGAGCTGATAGCGCTTTTCCTCCCTGTGTGTTAGTCCGCCTCCAAATGCTCATGCGCAGCAATTCGGAAAGAGATGGGTGGCAGCCTTGCATGTCACGCAGGACGTGCATCCTTACACCCCTCCCTGGTTGGTGGCGGTCGTATGTGATAGGGAGACAAAGGTTTACAGGTGGGAACTGGATACGAAGGTGGGAATAAATAAATTAATTAATGAATAAATAGGGGGCGACTTCGGTAGACATTTTAGTCACATATCTGGTAAATTTGCAGCTTTTTTTCCCAATACAATATTGGAGATACATCGATAAAAATCACAATAACATCGGATGATCGATATCGCGTGAGCGCCCCTTTATGAATATTAATAGAGATTACGTAGGGTTTGTGTGATTGTTACAGTTAAGTGACAAAAACTTTACCTGTAACAATACCTGTGACAATAACCTTTATCTGTAGGCACTTGACCAAACAAATATCTTTTTAAAAAATGTAACACATGGCCTTATTTTTTTCAACATGACTGTATAACTGGCTAACTATATAACAAGAATGGCACATCATATAATAATATATTAGTAATTGCAATTATTGGCAAATTGCTGTTGTAGGAAACGGAGATAATCCTCTTTAGCCTGCACTGCACCACCTGACTGTGGACTATCAGCACATCCCATCATCGTTTATTCCTTACTTATTAAATCATTGATAATCAGAAGCTATCCAATCTACTAATCAAGTCAAGCCTCCATTTTGGGGGCTTTGAGGAGTCATGAACTGAGCACAGCATCCATTTATAAAAAGGTCAGGATATTCTAATGAAGTTCTACAAACAGTCAAGCATTTGCACGTGGACATTCTGACCTGCCAAGTCCTTGACCGCTCATAGTACTGTGAGGGAAACGTGAGGGCACTACAGCCTTAGACCTGCCAGCGAGAGTCTTTAAAGCCTAAGTCTTAGCAAAAGTCTTAAAGTAAATAAATAAATGAATACAACAAATAAAAACTGAAAGCGGAGATGGTGTTTGGATCTAGACATATTGTTGTAATTGTTCTTGTTTTTGCCTGAAATACTTTATCATCAGCTAAATGTGAAGAAGCCCCCAGAAAACCTTCATACTTCAAGACGAAGAAATACATTTTTATGTTAGTATTTTTCAATAAATTCATTAAAAAAAAAAAAAAAGGCAAACCAAGTTATGAATAAGGTTAAAGGAGTTGTGTCATGAGCTTTACCCAAATTTAGTTGCCAAAATTTATATAAATATGCTAGGAATGTCAAAATACTGATCGATATTGGCTAAATAGCCAGTTTAATTCAAAAACTCTGGACTTTGATTTGTTAGCTGAAAAGCTAACAAATCAAAGTCGAGAGTTTTTGAATCCAATATGATTTGGAGGGAAATGGGTTGCAACATGAACTTTTTGAAATCTTGTTGTGCTGAACTGCTTTTTAAAAGACTGAGACCGCACTGCAAACCCCTAACAAACATGACGTATGAACTCATTTCATGTCTTGTGTCCTTCGTAACCCTTCTCCACCTTTATGAATGATTATTTCTTGTTCAATAACACCATTCAGAATACTTAGGCTATTTTCTTCTTACAACCATGACACCGCCCCTTTAATAGTTTAGTTACTCCTAATACTAAGTCTGACATTTTAATTAGGGTGAATGCAGTTATATTTAAAGCACATGTATGGGTAGTCTTATGGATTTTAGCCTAAAAATGCTATGAATTTGAAAAATTATTAATCTCACAACTGATTTCACATGATTTCAGTAGCATGGTATGATTGATTAGCTTTGGGGTGATTACACTAACGAGGGCCTGAACTCTACTTTCAGCTTTCCTTGAAGCTTTACTTTGACAGCTTCGGTACCTTGCAGTGGGTGGAGCTTATGGGAATGCCCACATTTGAAGCAATAAGCACTGTTAGAGCACTCATTACTTCAATGCAAAATCCACTGTGAATAGACAAAGACAGGAGACAGAAAACAGACAGAGAGATAAATGAGACAGGGAATGCAGCAAGACACTGCATGACACACAGACACCCCAAAAACAGAGCAACCTGCCACAGAAACAAACGGGGAAGATACCAAGCTTTCTTTGACCTGGGAAGCAAGTAGTCTTTGGTTTAGAGGAGAGTAAGGAGCTGTTCCCTGCTCTTTCCAGAGAGTCCGAGAGTGCTGCATTACCCCAGCTGGGAGGCTGCGTTTAATTACGTGGACCGTGACTCTGTTCAATTGACATTTGTGTGCAACTGAGATGGCTGGTGGTGATCGGAAACAATTTCTAGGCACTTGGTGCCCGGGTTCGGACAGCGGCGATTATGTAAAGATCAGAGAACCCGATTACCGGCCCTGTGCTTTAGGCTTGTAAAACATGCCCCGTTTAGACTGTGCTACATTTCCATAATTCCATAATTAAATCACTGTATTTCTTCACCCATGCTGTACTGAAATCCTAAGAGTTATACCATTTCAGATAATGCGCTGATCTATTTTAGGGCCCACGACAATGACCTATGGCAGCCTGAAAGGTTTGGAGATTGTGCAGTGACTCCGTATCCCTCTGAAAACATGTAGTCAGTCCTTTTTCAGCCGTCACCAGAACCAGTGTTTACCTTGCAGTGTGTGGTACTGATAGGGAGTCCAATATTGGACGCCAGCACAACAGTGACCGCTGAAGCCAGCTCAATAGTGAATCCACTGCAGGGAGGGCAACAAAAAATTATTTTATACAGTCATACTTGTATTAAAAGCAGTATCACCAGTGCATGCACAGTCCATGCGCACATGCATACAGAAGAAAGAGATCGCTTGTATTCATGCAAAACTAAGGACAGAAAATATCATGCAAATCACAGGAGAGAAAAATGTCCTGATGTGTGTGTCGCCTTGTGGTAGACTGGAGACCTATTCACACAAAGTCAGATGGGATGGGATCCAGCCTCTCCTGTCAGTTCCAGTTCATTAATCTGATTGAGGGTGGCACGGAAGTGTAGTGGTAAGTACATCTGCCTTACAGGAAGAAGGTCCTGGGCATGAATCCCAGGTCCTGTGAGGGTGTTTCTGCGTAAAGTTTGCACGTTCTCCGAGTCCCTGCATGGGATTCCTTGGGGTTTCTGCTCACAGTCCAAAGACATGCACACTGGGCTAACTGCCATATTGTCCCTAGGTGTGAGTGTGAATGGTTGTGTGTGCTGACCCTGTGACAAACTGGCGAGCTGTTCAGTGTACTCTGCCTTCACCCACAGTCGAATGAAATAGGCTCCAGTCTCTCTGCAACCCTAGTAGGATCAAGTGTTTTGGTAAATGAATGAACGAATGAATGAATAATCTAATAATATTGTAAAAAACAATTGGTGAAAATAAGTAATATACCAAGAGTGCTTATATTTTCTATAACTGCACTGGGACGTTTCAGCGTGAAGCTTTATATGGATTGGTATAGCAAGTAAAGAAATAAAAAAAAATAGGTCACCACGATGCCTGAAAGGTTAAATGCTGTAATTAAAGTAAAGGGCGGTCACAATAAATATTGGCTTTTTTTCTCAAAACTGAATATAAATACTTGGATAGTACTTGGTTTCTGATTTATCTTCATTTTGTTAGGTGTATAATCATCACTGTATTTTTAATATCTTCACTCGCTAGACCATTCCATATGGTTTGAAGTTCACTGATGCTACACAAAAGTCAAAAAAGTTAAATTTGCTGCACCTTTCGATTTTCCTGATTTTTTTTTTCCAGTGTTTTTTTTAATTAGCCATACCTTTACCTCAATATACTTGTCGAAATGATGTTGTTGTTTTTTTCTGGTTCTCATTGCCTACAATAGCAATACTTTTTCACAGAAAAAAAATTAGAGAAGTAATTTTTACTTCTTTTTATTAGGAGCCCTTTTACACAAAAGTTGTGGTGTATAATGTTGACTGCACTATAGTATGGATCCATTTCGCAATCAGATACATTATTACTGAAACTTTGGGGTATCATTTCTTTTTTACAGAGCCATTGCATGGAAGCAATATCGTACTCCCGAATGTGCGGTGATTCTTAACAGCAGATGCAGGGTCCAAAATTAGTACCTGCCTCTTACCAAAATGCAAGTACTCTGGCAAAAAAAAAAAAAAAGTCAGTCACTGGGTTGGTTAAATGAGCCTACATACATACATACATAATTGATCACAAGACATAAGTTGATTTTGTTTCTCAATTTTATGATTGTCCCTCACTCTTCACGATTACTATAAGTAGACAAAAACAAACAAACAAAAAATAAAGCTGAAATAATTTGTGTAGTTCTGACTGTTTCAAATGCATGCATCAAATGTTGGCTGGTTTAAAAATAAAATCCATTGGCAGACTGATCCAAAAGTACATTTTGGACACTGATGGCATGGCTGTGATTAGCTACTGAACTCTGACTCACAAGTATTTGTTTACAGTGAGGGTGAGGTGAGAGGGCAAGCCCAGAAGAGTGCACCGGTCAGCCATGACGTTTTTTTTCCTCTCGGTCTGTGGCTTTGTGCTTAAGCCAAATCACTGCCGAGCTAATATTTATTGGACCGTGCCTGAGAATACTGAACTACAACAAGTTAATATTTAAGGAAATATCAATATCATACAGAAAGTAAATATTAACTGGTTCTAATTCGATGTTCTTGTCCAGTGACTGTATCGGTTTATTGTACTACACTAACTGGCTTCAGAAACAAAAATTTTACCTCTATATTAGAATTACATTAGATGACGGTGGATTAAAATATATAAATGGCACACTGGTAAAAGGATCAAAGGATAAATGGATTCTTTTGGGTAAAGTCTGACACCTTTACCAAAACAGATATCATCTACAAGTGTGACGTGCCAACAACACGTGGCATTCATATATACATATACACACATATGTATACATACATACGTATATATATACACACACACATATACATACACACATATATATATATATATATATATACACACACACACACATATACACACACATCAATATTAATAAAATAAAGGGGAAAAAACACTTCATGTCAGGTCAACGAGTATTTATATGAATTATTAAGGAAAACTAGGTGCAGTGGTGAGGAAACTAGCGAGCTAGCTTGGGTCGAGTAGTTTTCAACAGCACTTTTTGGTGTTAGCCAGCTAACGAGCAAATTTCCAAAAACACCGTGGAATAATGAATTGCAGTTTATTATTTTTTTGTAAACTAATATAAATTGTTCAAGAACCTGCATACCTAAATATGAAAAAAATTCAACCGCAGTTATAAGGAAGCGGTGTCGATTAATTTTGGCTAAACTGAGCTAGCTAGATGTAGGACTTCCTCCGTAGCTAAGGCTACCAAGCAACCGCCATTTCTTCTACACATTACAAAACCTTTTTTGAGTCACTTCAGTGAAGTGAGCAGTCGACTTACCTCTGCATTGTGAATATACGCAGACATCCCACTTGGGGGAACGCGAATAACTGTTTTAAATATTGAAATATCAGCACTTCCTCGGATTTTCTTCAGTTCTGTGAAGGCTGACTGGAGAAGCTTGAGAGAAACCGGGCGGAAGCGGAAGTGGATGTGTGTTTGTCTCGCTCACGCTCTCTCTCGCGCGCGCCCCAAACACTCACACGCACAAAAACATGACCTTAAAGTCAAAGATGACACGGAAAATTGGTAGTGAACCAAGGATTTAAGAAACCTTGGTGATCATCTTACACCGTAGTGACTTGCCATAATTTACATAGATAGTCAGTATGTAAAGTAGAAGTTAGAGAGGTTAGGGGTCAATGTTCATACACTCATGCGCTTCAGAGTCAAGCAACAGTCTACCATGTAAATCTGCCAGGCTACAGATTGTAAGAATGCGCCATCATGAAATATTCAAATCATTTATTTGTACAATAAAAACATTAAATTCAACAGTCTTCTAGCACCATTAGAGTTTTTACAGAGATCTCAATCTTCTACTTGGGTTTGCCCACCCAGGCAAAGAAATTACACCTTGCCTGGGGATTGGACGCATGACCCTGAGGACGCGCGCATACAAAAAACTGGCGGCCCAAATTTGGTCCGGGTTTTTTCACAGTCCGCAGCACGCACGGCTCATTGTGCGAATTACACAGTGGCGGCTGAGGTGGTCCATGCAAAACCGATTTCCAAAAGTCTGGGCAAGACCCTTTCTTAGTCTCCTGACTGGGCGTGGCACTGTTTTGCATATGATCCTGATCGCATGTTTCGTGTTCTTCAGTCTTTGTGACCCTGAAGATACTTGTTTCACTCCTCCCTTTGACGTCAGTGTGGCGGTCGATAAGCATGCTTTGTGATGCAGTGCAGCTGTTGACATTTTCTGTACCTTCAGGGATCTCAGACATGATGTCCTCACTCTTCATATCTGTCTCAGTGCTTTGGCTCTTACATGAAGGTACCACAGGGGACAGTTTAGGTTTAAAGAAGGTCAGAAGACTGCCCTGAGGTTTAAGTGCCTTTTTAGCATGCTTGCCTTTTTTCCCCTTAAATGTAGAAGACTCTGGTAGTCCATCTGATGGTCTCTTACAACCAGAACTAACAGCAGGTGCTACAGGATTGAGGTTTTCACGAATCTCCCCAGCTTCTTGAGATCCGGGCAAAGAATTTTCAATGTCTTGACCATTTGTTGGATGATCAGGAACCTTAACAAGAAAGCGCAAGAGTTTCTGCTGTTTCCCCATGAACTCAGGCATATAACAAGTGCACAAACCTGGGCACCTCGGGCTGGGTACCAAAGTACAGTTCAGCTGAGCCCATAGGGGACAATGATCAGAACCCTCCACTTCTGGCATTATGTCTGCATTCAGTACATTGTTTTCAACTAGCAAACGATTAGCGAAGATGTAGTCGATGCGAGTGCCATAGTTGGTTTGCCTAGCACCCGTACGTGTAGACCAGCAGGTGAAGGCGTTGGTACGTGTAGGATGGAAATGGCGGAAGGTGTCAATAAAATTACCACCAGACACACAATTCTGGGAGAGCTCGGAACCTTCCTCAATATCAGTCTGGTTTCCTGCTGGTCCACACAGGAAGCTGTCCAACCACTGTCTACTTGGATTGTCCTCAAAGTTCTCCTGTGTGACATGAACATAATAACAAGACGGTTTGGAGACTGTGAGACTCCCAGGTATCCCAGGAATTAATAACATTTAAGAGGCCAGCGACGACAGAATTGATTAAAAAGTAGAAAATTAAATTCATAAAATTTCAAAGGCCTCTGCATGTTCCTTATGTATCACATAGTATTCTGGGGTACGTACCACATCATCTGGGTCACAGTGGTCTATGGGACGGTGGGAGGTGTTTATATCACCCAAAATGATCACGTGACTGCACAGAAGAATATAAATAATAGCATAATTATAAAATAAGAAGTGTGAAGTTCAATTCATAGTACAATTCTAATAAAGTTTCAGTGTTATAAAAACAGTGTTGCACTAGTGCTCAATTCTAACTGACCTGTGAGGCCCCAAAATCGCCTCAGCTCTGTTCTGTAGGAGTTTGTAAAACTGCTGTTTAAAAAGCTTTCTTTCCGGCTTTTCTGGATCTGCGCGTGGGCAGTATACATTGATGATAGTCAATGTCTCTAATTCGTCTGCATTCCTATGGAAAATAAGTACCATGCAAACATCAGAATAATGTGAGAAACTGATTCAATGAGGCCAAATCTTCAATGCTAAAAATATACAGTGGATACAACACTGTAAACACCCAAAGATTATTAGGATTTCAGCATGCCCCTATCAGTTTTCCTTCCATATCTTGGAAAAGTATATACTGTACATGATGCCAGTGTTCCTTTATAATGCAATAGTGGTTGTTGAGAAGGTATGAACAAACGTGGCTTTGGCCGCGCTACATTATATGGCTAAAAGTAGACTATTTGGTCAAATGTATGAAAATACCATAGACCCATATGTGGCCTTTTGTCAAAATTGTTCCCAAAAATTTGGCCGTACATAATTATTTAGAATTATATGCTGTAGTTTTACATTTTTCACTCGCTAAAACAGAGGTGTTTTTATTTGCCAAAGTTGGCATGGAAGAACTTTAGTAGCCTGCATACCCCACCCAATAATTTGTTTCCCCATTTTTCTTCTTCCCTTATTTAATCTTGTCCAATTCCCACGAACCCTTCTTTGAATTGCCACCTTATCGTGGAGGGGTTTTTTCGTGTCCTAATGATCCTGGGAGCTATATTGACAGGGGCATTACGCCCCTGGTAGGGTCACACAAGGCAAACAGGTCCTAGGTGAAGGTCCAGACTAAGCACGGTTCACAACACCTCTATGAGCAAAATTATTTCAGGGACTCCTGTCTACTTTGCAAACACAAGATTGGTTTTGCAGAAGCTATCTTGTCAAAACCACCTCGGTAACACGTCTCGGCAGAACTGGTTTTGAACCCGATGTGGACAGGGAGCTTGAGTCCGATCAGTTCAAAACCCATTTTGGTACCGTAGTGTGAACACCGCAACCATGCTCCAAAATCTTGAGGAAAATCTTCCGTGAGGTGTGGGTTATTATAATAGTGACACGTGTAATGGAATGTACAGCAAGCATACATTTGGCCATATAGTGTATGTAGCTGTGGTATCTACTGAATGGTGACTAGAATTCTCCCAAGGTCATTGGAATTTAGAAACAAAACGTTAGATGAGTTGAGGTTCATGAGGTTTACACTGATTGCTTGAACTTGTGTTGGGTGATTACAGCTCTTCCTTCATTATCAAGTGACTGAAGCTCCTCAGTGGAGAACGCCCCCTGATCACCATAGCAACCAACAGTCTCTCCATGGTTGACAAGGCGACCTGTCAGTCCTTCTTCTGCGGCAAAAGGGGTGGTGGAATTTTTACAAAATGTCGCGACGCCTGTTAAGGTAAAGTACAAAAACAAATGACAAAAACTCACATTTCCTCCACACACTAATACAAAAGAAAAATGTTAAAAATGTATTCTTTGTATTCAGACACTGATTGGTTTAGCTTAAATCAAATAAAATTCACATATACAGTGGCATGCAAAATTTCTGGTGATGTGAACAATTAAGCAAGAGGAAGATGAAATTTCCAAAAGGCTTCAGAGAAGTTTCAGATGATACGTTCCCTTTACATTTTAAACAAAATCATGTTTTATTTTCATCTTTTACATTTTCAAAATAACAGAAAAGAAAAAGGGGCCACAGCAAAAGTTTGGGCACCCTGCATAGTTAATACCTAGTAGCCACCAACCCCCCGGAAATCATTTGGATCTTCCACGTCTTTAATCGTTCACATTAATAAAAATTTTGACCAGAGATGCCCAAACTACCAAACTATTGCATGCCACTGTATTAGATTTAGATATCAAACACTCAGTCAGAACCACTAAATCCTACTTGGGTCATGGGAAAGCTGGTGCTGGCGACAGTGGGTAAAGGTGGGGTACACCCTAAACAGCTCACCAGACCAGATTAGCCAGTTCACCACATAGCAAGGTCCTGGGTTCAGGCGTTTCTGTGTGGAGTTTACACGTCTCCCTCATGTTTTCTTGGGTTTCTCTGCGTACTCCAGTTTCCTCCCACAGTCCAAAGACATGCACATTTGGCTAACTGGCTGTTCCAAATTGCGAGTGTGTGTTGGCCCTGCAATGGTCTAGTGAGCTGTTCAGGGTGTACCCAGCGTTCGCCTAGTGTCGGCTAAGACAGGCTTCTGCTTCTGCTAATCAGCACATGAGCATAATCATGAGACTGTTACTGGGGACACTTTAGGATGCCTTTCAAATGGGACAACACAGTGGCATGTCCACCTCACAGCTATAAGGTCCTGGGTTCGAGTCCCAGCCTCTGCAAGGGCGTTTTTGTGACCTCTGACACAAGCACGTGCAGCGCAAAACCGGATGTTGATATTGCACCGGAAGTAGATATACCCCGGAATTAAAATGAGGCACCACAACATTTCAATTTCAAATGTAAAAATTCTAATGTTCAACTCCACGCGTTGTCGTAACCAGGCCCCTACACACGCGTTCGGTAACTGAACAGTACCCGAGTATCCGGTTCGTCCTCGGCTGAAGCTGAAATAAGAGTTATATCCTTCCACAATGGCGGTCCTTTCATCCAGCAGGTCGCCTGGCAGCGCGGGGAGCATTCCGGGTGAACAGGGAAAGAGGGCCAACTGGTTTATTATAACAGCTCGGTGTGTAACATGGCTTAAGAGTGAAATATATTAAAGAAAGTTATCGTTATCATACTATATATACTTACGCGTCACTTTGGTTTCCTGGACGCATATTATATCCGCGCTGAACGAGTCAAGAGCCGATTTCATCCCGCTTTTAAAAGTTCTTATACCGTTTATGTTCCAACTTACAATCTTCATGTTTCGTTTTGCAGATAAACACAACACACACTCGACCAACAGCGCGCGAGAAGTACACACACAAGCTCTCGCGAGATCTTAAAAGCGCGCTCACGGTTTTTTTTTTGTTTGTTTTGTTTTTTGTTTTGTTTAGTTTTTTCAGTTTAATAGTCTTTATTATCAGAACAACAAATAAATAAAATAGATGGATAATAATTTTATATATATATATACATATATACA
>JBCNYG010000015.1:15837696-15852049 GCA_039654305.1 Porochilus rendahli | reverse complement strand
ATCTATAGGTATATATATATATATATATATATATATATATATCAGATGCATATTTTACGTATCATTGTTCTAAATAGTTTAGGTGAAATGCTCAGCTGTTCACACCAAATCAGCTCATGTAAACACTGTGAGCTGTGAGGCATAAGGTCTCAAAATATCCTTTGAATGATCCCTTGGGCGATCAAAGGTGTGAATAACAAGGTTAATTCTAATAATGTATGATAACCCAACAGTTCAACTCTTAGTTGGAATGCCAGTTATGATCTGCTTGTGCGATTTACTCAAAGGTGTGAATAACAAGGTGTCATTCACATACCAAGCCCACTGTGATAATCTAACTGTACAAAAGGGTAATGTGGTGCAGCATAACATCCTAATGCTAAGCAGCACCAGTATCCCAACATAAGGAGGTCATCATCACAGTCATCCAGCTGAGACGGATGTTGGTGTTTTTTTATTTTTCTAATTTTGCTATACTGTATTAATTTCGCAAGGGAAATAATTTTCTCTGAATTTAACCCATTCAAAGTGAGCAGTAAACAGTGAGCACACACACTTGGAGCAGTGGGCTGCCACACACACACACTGTGGTGCCCGGAGAGCAGTTGGAGGTTCGGTGCCTTGCTCAAGGGCACTTTAGACGTGAAAGTGGAGGAAAGGTAGGTGCGGCTTACTCCCCCACCACCACACATTTTTTCTGCTGGTTCAGGAATCGAACCTGCGACCTTTCGGTCCCAAACCCACTTCGCTAACCATTAGGCTACATTAGTATATGTTTTTAATGCATTTATTGTCATTTTTAAGTGAAGGCTGATGCATGGCACATCTCTTAAAGTCTCTTCAAGCATAACTCTACACTCTTCGATGCGCAATGAGGGCAACAACCACCTACCGGAAACCAGTCCACAACCACCCAGTAACCTGGTACGTGCTGCAAACCGGGTGCGTTGGTGTATGAGACCAGAGGATCCAGCTGATTTCAACTTTACGGATAGGACTTATGGTTAAATTTTAATAATTAGCATATTTTATTAAAGGTATTTAAAATAATAAATTATAATAAATGTGCTTGCATGGGTTTCCTCCTGGTACTCCGGTTGCCTCTCACAATCCAAAAAAAATGCACATTAGGGAAATTGGCTGTTTCAAATTGTCCCTAGGTGTGAGTGTGAATGGTTTTGTGTGTGTGTGTGTGTGTGTGTGTGTGTGTGTGTGTTGGCCCTGGGATGGTCTGGCGACCTGTTCAGGGTGCACCCCGCCTTCGCCCAGTGTCGGCTGAGAGAGTATCTTGCCTCCCCGCGAGTCTAGTAGGATTATGACGTTTGGAAAATGAGTGAGTGAATGAGAGTGTTCAGCATTGTCAGCTGGCCCTCTCTTTGATCCCAGAAGGCTTCTTTCAAGGGGACATCTTCGTACGCCAACAACAACAGCTCCCCCTACTTGCCGAAGCCAAAACCTGGTATATCAACTCGATGTTCAAGGTGGTCATGGGTCTGTTTTTCTAACTCATCTCCAACAATGCATTCGATGAAGCTATGAAACAGGTACCACTTGCTTTCTGCCTCGCGTTCAGGAAGTAGAAGAATGACTATACCAATATTTTAGTACACTGTAAATTTTGTTTCTTCACCTAGAGGACGTTGAACCTAATAAATATTAAACACAGTGTCTTTTATGTATTTACAGGCATTTGACGAGGTGAAATCTGTTTTACTGACAGCTCCTGTTGTGCAGAGCTTTGTCCTTTTGGAGAGTGCCATGTGGGGAGCAGTTCCCCAGATGCTCCCTGATGCTTCACTCCAGGGATGTCCTTTTTCCATAGTCAATTTGTCAGCTGAGTTTGTCAAGACGCAGGTCCGACTGTTAGTGTGTAAAAACTAAAGAGCCAGCACCGGAAGGAGTGTTGTACCAGCAAGGCGCGACTCCTCAAAGCTTGGAATGACTACAGCTCCACCCACCTGACCACATCCCAACTCCTCCACAAGGCTTCACAGATCTATGGACCAGTTGACTAGATCAGTGTGTTTATAAAGCCAGTGGACTGTTGCTTATGTTTGCGCTTAGTATTCTAAGAAATACATAATGCTTCGTGTTGTTTTTTTAATTTTATATACAATAATTTTACGGGTTTCAAGTTTGAAGGTTACTAGTCTGTGGAGTACAAGTTTGCAAGGGTATGAGTTGTAGTGGTACACATTGCAGGTATACAAATTTGTAGGGATATGTATTTGTAAAGGTACGAGTTTTAAGGGGTATGAATTTGTAAGAGTATAAGTTTGTAAGGGTATGAGTTTGTAGGGTATGAATTTGTAAGGATACGAGTTTGATTTCATGAATTTGTAAGGGTACGAGTTTGTAGGGTACGAGTTTGATTTTATGAATTTGTAAGCGTACGAGTTTGATTTTATGAATTTGTAAGCGTACGAGTTTGTAGGGTACGAGTTTGATTTTATGAATTTGTAAGGGTACGAGTTTGATTTCATGAATTTGGAAGGGTACGAGTTTGTAGGGTACGAGTTTGATTTTATGAATTTGTAAGCGTACGAGTTTGTAGGGTATGAGTTTAAATAGTTAAATAGTTTGTAATTGCCATAGAGCCAGATACTGTATTGGTCACAAAACCGCCATGGTTGAACAGAGACAGGCAAAATAACAGTGCCATACAGTTCTTTAATTCCTGAGTACATTTGTGTTATAAATATGTAAGGCACCATTACCTATTTATCAAATATGACTAACTTCTGTGTGATCATCTAACACATTTATTCTAACCTCTGTGTGGTTATTTACACTGTTTGTACCGACACTGTATTCACAGCCCCTGTTCTCAGGGTATGGACAAAAAATATACACAAACAAAATGCCATTATAATGTTACTAACAGCTTGCACAGCTGACTCCTTCACATGACCTCTTATACCTGGGACATCGCTGGGCGTAGCTGCAAATCCGGCTGCAGATTTTTTTTGTGAGGGCCGGGAAAAAGGAACTCTACTCCACTGTCACTTTGTGGTTTTTTCTGTGGGGAAACTAAGCAAGGTCTGTTTTCCTTCACAGCTGTAGAAAGCTCCAGTTCGCTGGGATGCAGAATGGGATGGGTGGACATACCGCTGTGTGGGAAGGGTGAGGTCTCAGCATGTCATGAAGCACTAGTGTGCCCAGAAGAAAAATATCTATGAATACTTGCATTTAGAGCTAATTCGAATTTCCAAGAGGGAAAATTTTAAATTGTGCTAACCTCATTATATAACACTCTGGCAAAACTTTTACATTTATGAGTCAAAAAACAAAAGATCTCCTCTTTAAAGCTCTCATCTCATGGAGCCGTGAATGCTGACGAAAGAAGTGAATTTTGGGTTTTCGTTGGGGTTCATAAAAGCTAAAGAGTTTGCTAAAAGTTTTTAGGGTCACAGACAGTTTTTCTTGTCTTTACGTTGTTTTTACACAAACAGTTGCAAATGTTCACTAACTATCGTTTGCAGACACTTGTCAATGTTGCTAATTGAAGCTAAACGTCGCTAAAACTCGCAAAATAACGGGGTGTTGGGGGGTCAGATTTTAATAAAAGTTTTGCAGAAGAAAATTGCCCTTAGTGCTGAGCAGAGCCAGTCGACACAATAAATTCCTCTCGCTCTTCTGCATGCACTCCAACAGTTAAAATGTATACGTCGAGGTTTCTGCGTGTGTTAGCTCTAGAAGTTTTTCCTCCCAGACGTTGCTTCTGGTTTAATCATTACGTAATGTAAATAATACATAGATTTAGGCTCTGCCATTCGAATTAATGATCGTGCTGCTGTTTTTTTTTTTTTTTAGGCCTTTAGTAGTTATTAACAGGTGGACTTTGGTCATATTTTTAATCATATTTTTTTATAATTTCCCTTGCATGATTAATACATTATAGGAAAATCAAAATGCTCTTTTTTTCATTTTCCTATACTATATTAATCATGCAAGGGAAATGATTGCCTCTGCATTTAACCCATCCAAAGTGAGCACACACACACACACTCAGAGCAATGGGCTGCCACACACATCGGAGTGCCGGGACAGCAGTGGAGTTAGGTGCCTTGTTCAAGGGCACTTCAGCCATAAAGGTGGAGGAAGGGAAGGTGGCATTCAGTGATTGCTGTGGTATAAAATGTCAAATTTTATGGCACAATTTCAAAATAAATGCACACACACCGTTCCCACTCGCACCTAGGAGCTATTCAGGACAGCTCATTAGCCTAATGTGTATGTCTTTGGATTGAGGGAGGAAAGTAGAGAACCTGGAGGAAACACACAAGCACAGGGAGAACATGCCAACTGCACATTGAAACACCCTCACCAGGATGTTTTTGTTGTGAGGTGGATGTGCTAACCACAATGCCACTGTGCCACCCTACCTGAAAGTTATGATTGGCCAAGGTCAAGAATACCCATGAAAATTGCCTGCATTTGCATGAACTGATGTGCTCACGGCTTCGTGGATTCCTGGAAGGACTGAGCTTCACATAAACCAGTGGAAACACAGTCCATTCACAATTATTTCATTGAAATCTTTTTTTTTGTAAATCACATTAATATGGCGCAAAACTGCATTGGAAACCTGACGAAAGTCTATTGCTATAACAAATAAATCTGAATTAAATTGAAATAAGCTGCTTTTTTAAGATCATGGAATTAATTAGTATGGGATTAAAACCACATGACTGCTGCACAAAATTATCATCATCTCTACCCCTTTCTCTCTCTCCTCTCTACCTCTCTCTCTCTCTCTCCTCTCTCTCTCTCCTCTCTACCCCTTTCTCTCTCTCCTCTCTACCCCTTTCTCTCTCTCTACCTCTCTCCTTTCTACACCTTTCTCTCTCTACCCTTTTTTCTCTCTCCTCTCTACCCCTTCTCTCTCTCTCTCTCTCTCTCTCCTCTCTCTCTCTACCTCTCTCCCCATTTCTCTCTCTCTCTCTCTCTCTCTCTCTCTCTCTCTCTCCTACTCCTCCTCCTCTTCCTTTTTTAGAGTAGGGGAGTAAGGCAGACGTACTCAGTCTAACATGGTTATATCCCTATATTCCAACAGCCCATTGGTCCAATAGTTACAGCCCATTGGTCCGAAAGCCCTAGCCCTAACCCGAACCCAAACCCAACTGAACTGAGTAGGATGGCTATCTTTTATGAGTAGGGCTGTCAGACCAATGGGATGTTGGAACATAGAACCATGCTTATCTAAAATTAGCTTTGCACTTGGGTAAATCAGTAGAGAGTAAACATACTATCAAACCAGGATTGTGATTTATAAATAACAGATATGTCATCCACTCAAAAGCATAATTCCTAACAGTTATACATACTACAGGTTTAAGATTTGATTGCTTTTGGAACTGAGACTAAATCCAAAACCTTACATGCTATTTAAATAAAAATAAATAAATATATAACTAACCAAGTAAATAAATAGCTCTAATCAGAAATGCTTTATAAATAAAGTATAGGACCTCAAATCCAAGGTTACAATAAAATACAAGAATGTGTGTTGAAAAAAAAAAATATCTCACAGGGCCCTGAAAAATGTCCACATGAGCCCACATGATCAGAACCTGACAAGGACAGAAAAACTGATATACGTACAGTTAAAATCAAGAATAACAGATTAGTCACACTGTGCTTGCAAAGATTGCTTCGTGGAACTTGGCATGCCCTTTAAATATCACTTGCACAGGAGAAGACATGGTAGCATAGTTCTCAAATCCTACTTTCTTATCTAATACTGTAAACACACAGGTTTTTTTGTATTACCTTCACATGACAGTATCATGTTCAAGACCACAGACAGACGACCAGCACATATTCCCACAGCTCAGTGTAACTGGGAATGTGAAACTTGTTGGGCCTGATTGGGTGAGTCTGCCATCAGTCAGTGGGAGTTTGTGTGTGTGTGTGTGTGTGTGTGTGTGAGAGAGAGAGAGAGAGAGAGAGAGAGAGAGAGAGAGAGAGAGCTGGAAGGTTGTGTTTGAGAAGCCAAGAGAGGAGAAGAGTAGTGCAAAAGGGACCAAGCTTGCTGTTCGGATACACTCAGCTCCTGTCCTAAAGGAAGCCTGTGGTTCTGGAATGGCATTGATTGAGTTTATTTTTGTAATAAGTGGTGCCTTCTTTGTTTTGTTCTGGCTTGCACACTTGTTTATGATGCTTGCTCCAAAAGTCTGTTGGCCGATTCCTAGGAATTTTTTTACCTCGATGGGAAAATGGGCAGGTGAGGCATTCTTTACTTAATAAAATCAGAACAGAGTAATATTTATATACCCCTCTCTATATATGGATGTTGATGTTTTCATATTTCTACGTGTATTATTCCTTTTGTTTCACATTGGCTGCCAAGTATTGGAATTGGAAACTTAAAAAAGAAAACCCTGATGGAACAACAGACAAACCAGAAAGAAACTTAAGCGGAATTAGAAAGGAGATGACAAAGAATTAAAAACACTTAATTAATTATGAGAGGGATGCCTTAAGACATTTTAATTAGGCAATGCCTAATTACGGCCGAGTGCCTGGGGCAGTGATGGCCCGGTAATAGGGTGCTGGCTTACTGATCCGAAGGTCAGATGTTCAAGCCCCACTATCACTAAGTTGTCACTGCTGATCCACCCCACAACCACCACCACCACCACCACCACCACCACCCCTGTATTGAGGATTGGATTGCCTTCAGTGTGTTTCTGCCTTAAGAAGTGTTTGATTCAAAATTATTTCTTATCCTGAATATTACAGAAAAATTGTTGGCTGAATGTAAAGCAATCATTCACTCACTCACTCACTCACTCCTACCCGACTGCCTAAATGACTCATAATGTGATACATGAGACTAACATACTAGTGCTCAGTCACTTTACATGCCCAGTGAGTCTTCTGCATCACAACACCCCCCCTCCTCCCATCATCCCCTAAACTCCCCACTGACTACACTATAGTTGGCCAAAACTATTTTAAGTGATTTACTATTATACTCTCGTACATACTATGGTCTGGAATTACACATGCATTATTTCCAAGAGAGAAGGAGAGAGAGAGAGAGAGAGAGAGAGAGAGAGAGAGAGGGACCCTCCCCATCAATGTGGGATTTCACATTAAAAATGCAAAACCTGTTCCCAAGCTTTGTCTCTTCGCTATTCTTAATGTTAGAGAGGCAAAAGGAAGAAGGCAATTAGAACGCAATGTTCCAGGGTGTATTATTACACGATTTCCTTCCCCTCGAGTTTGACAAGATCAATTTGGCAGGCGTGAATGAATGGTCATTCACATACGGCCTCTACTGTCACACACACAGGCATTCAGGCAGGATGGATTCTCTCTATGTGTGTTGTACTAAACCGACTATGATTGCCTGAATTATTACAGAGAAGCGGGCAAAGTTCATTTAAGAAAATAAAAACGAGCCGTAATAATTGTGGGGGGCTTGAACAAACAAACAGGGCGTGCTTTTGGAGAACACGCTGAACAGCTCCTGGCTACAGCACTCCCTGTTTTTTTTATCTAGCATCTGGGCACACACTGTATTCTCAAGTACACACTGTTAAAGCAAACACACACACACACACACTATCCTGCGTAAATACCCATCTGTGTGTTAATTTCACTGTGATCAAATGTTGACTGAAAAATACTTATCATCCTCTGAATGTTTAGAAATTGAAGATGATTTAAAGCATGTCAGATACTGGCTACATGCCAAATCGTTAAGCCATATCAAACACCAATGTGATATGTGAAAAGACACAAGTCTTTTATTGCTCTTTGTGCTGACTTATTGCTCCATATAGAATATCATTCATTCATTCTCCGAGTACACCCTGGACAGCTCGCCAGGCCATCTCAGTATATAGAGTGTAATATGGCTTAATATGGCAGTCTCATTTACCCAAAACAACTTGCACTTAAGGCACACTATTCACATGGAATCGTGGCAAGAAGCAGTGGCTCTGGGTTTGAGGATTTGGGTAACTGATCTGAAGGCTGTGAGTTGAAAGCAGATCCCAGATAGCTATCACAGATTCTGCCTCGAAAAAGAGCCTTACTGGTCATATATTCTACCGACAGTTACCTATATTTTTTATCTCAGACAACAATACAGCAGCAAAGTACGATTCCTAATCCAAAAAGCCCCACAATTCTTCAGGAAGCTGCTTCCCCACCTCCCCCTGAAACCCCTGATTTTGATTGTGTGCACTGAACAGCCTGTTTGGCTTCCTCCTCCCATTTATGTTCACTCCGCTCTCTGTGCAGCTACTCTGCTTCGATTGGATGCCTGAAATGTACACATGTGCTCAGTGTTCCAGTAAAAAAACTGGGATTAGCAGGGTTACTAGCATGGCATGACCTCCAAACCCCCACCCCCAAAAAAGGCTCAAACAGCCCAGAGAGAAAACTTAAACATGCACTAAGTATGTTATTTGACACTCTGACATCGTCTAACACAGCCTGAAACAACACTTGTGGTCCAAAAGGTGGAAAATGCATCATATCTCCCCTTTAATTTTTATTCAAAGTCACCTTTGGATTAACCTGTAAGAACTGTAAACATGTATATATCTGAGCATTACTGTTAATGGAATTACTCAAGAGACCAGTAATTCTACTGCAGTCCTGGGATTTAAACTAACTCCGGCTACCTCCAACAGTCCAAACACATGCACATTAGGTTAAGTGGTTGTTCTATATTGCCCCTAGGTGGACGTGTGGGTATGAATGGTTGTGTGTGCGTGTTGCTCTGCAATGGTCTGGTGAGCTGTTCAGCCTGTAACCCACCTTAGTCCAATGTCAGCTGAGATCAGCACATTAATAGTATGATTTAAAGGTTCGGCAAATGAGTGAAGGAGTGAGAGTATCTATCGTGCTTAGGTTAATACCTGCCTGACATCATTGCCTGGCAACACAATATAATCATGCAATTATTTTTTAACCTGAGAGGAACATCGATTGTATACTTTATGTGTTGTTGTTTTTTTTATATTGGCATGTTTTATTATTATTATTATTATTATTATTATTATTATTATTATTATTAATTTGCTTGTTTGTTTGTTTGTTTGTGTTTATTTTTATTATTATCTCTGTTGTAGTCATCACTGGAGCATCAGAAGGAATAGGAAAAGCTTATGCAGAAGAGGTATCTCAACCACATTGGACTTTTGCAGTACAGTTTCTTTAAATGCTATACAGCGCCCATTGTATTTATTAATTACTGCTCCGAATAAATTTACTACCAATTAATTATATATTTCTTCCCAGTTTGCCAGACTTGGGCTGAACGTGGTGATCATTAGCAGGAGTAAAGAGAAGCTTGACAGAGTTGCAAGAGACATAGGTGGGGTGCCTGTGTAGGTTTTGAAATGTTCAGATCACAATATTAAAGAAATCATTGTAACCGGACAGGCATCATAATCTTCAAGTTATGATTTGAATTCTACTCTAGTACACAAAGGTGCACTGCTTTGTGCTAGGCCTCAATCTGACTTCTCTTCTTTTCCCAACAGAGCTTAAAATGGACAGAAAGGTCCTTGTTATTATCGCCGACTTTTCCAAGGATGATATTTATGGACGCATTAAGAAAACTATCGAGGGTTTGGATATTGCCGTTTTAGGTGTGTTGGCTTTAAACTAACGTGAACCACACTTGGACAACTTGATGGAGTGAAATGTTAGTGTGAAACTGTCAAAAGATTCTAATTTAATCTAATAATTTTCTTTATTTGTTACAGTTAACAACGTGGGAATTCTGCCAAGTAATGTTCCCTGCAAATTACTTGAAACTGTTCATCTAGAAGAGGTGAATTAAACTTTTCATAGGTTCTTTTCAAATTTGTATCGTCTCAAATAATTTCATGCATCTTCACTATTTTTCATAGACATTTACAGTATTTGGGCAGGAACCCTTATCCAAAGCAACTAACATTTTGATCTTCTTTATACATCTGAGCAGACGAGGGTTAACAGCCTTGCTCAAGAGCCCAACAGTGGCAGCTTGGAAGTAATGGGATTTGAACCCCAACCTTCTGATCAGTAACCCCAAGCCTTACCCCTCAGCTAACACTACCCTCACTCATAGAAGCTGTCAGAAGATATTTAGTCACTACACACAGTCCTGGCATAAAACGGTACCAAACCCATTTTTGCTAAACTGTTAAGCCTTTAATAAACCCAACAACAAATAATTGGGCAGAAAAGCCAGTCCTGGATGTTTCTGTGTGCAGTTTACATGTTCTGCCTGTGCTTGCATGGGTCTCCTATGGGTGCTCCGATTTCCTCCCACAGTCCAAAGACATGCACATTAGGCTAATTGGTTGTTCCAAATTGCCCCTAGGCGTGAGTGTGAGTGATTGTGTGTGTGTGTGTGTGTGTGTGTGTTGGCTCTGTGATGTACTGGGCTTCCTGTGAGTACTCCAGTTTCCTTCCACAGTCCAAAGACATGATCAGTGTAGATCCCACTTTTGAAAGAAAGGGGACCAGAAAGTGGAGCACACATTATTCAACAACCCTGGGAAGGTGTATATCAGGGTATTGGAGATGAGAGTCTGTTCATTAATTATGGGCTTAACTGGACTGAGGAGGAATAACGGCATTTTTGTTCTGGTTGTGGTACACTGGGCCAGTTATTCACCATCACGAGCGTGCCGGAGGGTATATTAGAGATTGTCCACTCAGTTTGGGTCCTTTTTGGACTTGGAAAGGTATGACACTGCAAAGGTGACATAGTGGTTGGCACATCCACCTCACAGTAAGAATGGGTTGGGTTCGAGTCCTGGGCATGGCGAGAGCACAGTGAGCTTGCTTAGGTTTCCTCTGGGGGCACCAGTTTTCTTCTACGGTCCATAGACTTGCACATTAGGCTAACTGACTGTTCCAAATAGCCCCTCGCTGTAATTATACCTAATGAATGTTTGTGTTTGTTTTGGTCCTGCAATGGACTGGCAAGCTCTTGAGGTTGAAGGATGAAGCAGTTCAGAAAATGAATGAATATGAAAATGAAAACATGAGGTCCTGGACCCTTTATTATGGGCCATTCAGTTCCTGTATAACCAAAGAGAACTTGGTTCGCATCCCAGTGGATGTTGAAGATTTATGGACAGGATTTCTAGGTGTAGCAAAGTGTTATGTCCGGTTTGGTGGGATGGCTTGGGATCATGGCTTCAGTAAGCGATGATCTCTAGCTTGTATCTAGGCTGAGATGAAAATTAGCACCTTAGAGTCTTAGGTCATGGCTTTCAGTCAAAAGGGACAGCTTTCTTTTTTGGGGATGAGTTGTTGCCTCAAGTAGAAGTCAAGTATCTTAGGGTCAGAAGTGGGGGAAGAATGGAGTAGGAGATTGACAGGCGGCTCTCCCAGTAATGCAGACGTCATACCAGTTGGTCATGGTGAAGACAGTGCTGAGGCAAAAGGTGAAGCTGTCAACTTAATCAACATTCGTATCTTCACCTGTGGCCCTTAGTTGTGCTTAGTGACCAAAAGAACCCGACTGTGGGTGCAGGCAATAGAAACTAGGTTCCTCCCAAAGATGTCTGTGCTCACCTTTAAGGACAAGGTGTGGAGGTCAGACATTTGAGAGGGTCACTGAGAAGAGCTACTGCTCCTTTGCATCAAGAGGAGCCAGTTAAAGTGGTTTAGGCATCTGTGTAGGACACCTCCTAAACACCTCCTATGTGTTCCGGGCATGTCCCACTGGGAGGAAACTCCAAAACAGACCTTGGACATGCTGGACAGAGATGAGCTCTCTCAACTATCATGGCAATGCCTTTGTGTCCCCCTTGAAGAGCTGGAGGGGATGGCTGGGGAGAGGGAGGCCTGAGGATAGCAGGATAAATAACATACTTATACACTACTTTTTTCAGGAAGTCCCTTAGCACACGATTTCTTCTCTTCGTCTCACTTGAGTAAACTCTATGTCAGTTGCTGTTGGAGGCTGTAAATACAGTAGAGTACAGTGAAGGCCTACTTACCCTGTGGCCTGAGGTTAGCACCCTCTCGTTGCTGTTTTCCACACATCCTGACAGTTCATAGTTCATAGTTAATTCCTCACAAGAGGAAATTGTGGAATAATAGAATGAGATTCCGTTCATATCATTCACATCAACAGGGAAGGGGTTCCGTTCTGGTTCTGGCACCAAACGTAATTTGGTTTGGAACATGAAAACATAATTTCTAGCTGAATCCAAAAGATAGTTGTTGTTTTTCTCATTGCTTACCATGATGTCATCCTGGGTGTGTAATTAGATTAAAGAGGAAGTTAAATGCAGTGGGAAGGCAAGATCGGACAAATACTACTAATAGCTGAACAAAAGCGGTGCTTCCAGGATACAGACTTTACTTGGGCAGGTTGCCAGGTATTGCTATTGACTCCGACTACTTTGGAAGGATGAGTATGTTCTCTGAGGGACAGAGTACAATAATTATGGCTATAAATATGCTAAAAGAAAGTGTGTTGTGATGCAGTGATTAGCCAAATAGTCAACTGCATAAATATACAGCTTTCATAATAAAGCTGATTGTTAAGACGACACTTACACTCTGTGGTAATTTGGTGGTTCAATATTTTTATATAAGTAACAGAAATTAATATCAGAAATCATAATTAAAAACAGAAATCACAGATACAAAATTCAAACAGTTTTTTTGAAGCCTGTGGTTGTCACTAATATAGCGAGTGTGATTTACTAAACAGCACGAGCAGAATAAATTCCCGTCCACTCACGCAAAGCACATTTTATTGTGATCCGAAATCATATGTGCCAGTACCTGCGTATAATGTCAACCCTTACCACCAGCTACCATACAATATTTCAGACCTGTAGGAAACACTGGAAACTCACTCATCTCACTCAGCTGCAGCTTAATTTTAGCCAACCCTGGCATACATGAGAAGCGTTCCCTTAAGTAAAGGATCGAAACAGGGACACCCAAGCTATAAGGCAGTGACATTACTCACTATACCCATGACTTAACCACATGGCCAAGCTCATTTCTATTATTTATTTCTTCCCTTCAGCTAAAATTTGTCTAATTGCTTGTATGTTTGTTTAAATTACATTTACTTATCGCATCTCACCTCATTTTCTGAACCGCCTTATCCTTTATTAGGGTCCCGGGAAAGATGGAGCCCGACTCTGGGCAAAGGCAGAGTACACCCTGAACAGCTCGCCAGGTCATTGCAGGGCAAAAGACACCCACAACTCACTCGATCATACTCACATTCGCACCGAGGGAAAATCGAGAATGCAATTAATTCGCTCACCAAACTGCTTAATCCTACTAGGGTCACGGGGAAGCTGGAGCCTACCTCAGCCAACTCTGGGCTGTACATGCTGAACAGCTCGGCACCAGTTCATAGCAGAACCAATACACATGCAACCATTCGCCTTTACACTCACATCTACGGGCGATTTAGATCAGCCAGTTAGCCTAATGTGCATGTCTTTGGACTGTGGAAGAACACTGGAGTACCCGGAGGAAACCCAGGCAGGCACAGGGAGAATATGCAAACTCCACACAGAAACACCCTCGCCGAGCACAAGGCCTTCTTGGTGTGAGGTGGAAGTGCAAGCCCCCTGCAGAGCCTGTTATCTAGGACAGAAATCCATTCACACTGACACACACCTAGGGCAATTTGGAATACAGTCTTTGGACTGTTGTAGAAAACAAACGCAAGCACAGGGAGAACGTGTAAACCCGACACAGAAACACTCTTGCCAACCACAGGGTATGAAATCAGGATGTTTTTGCTGTGAGGCAAGACTACACCTCCGTGTCCAGTGGTAGCCAGTTCAACCTGCACTAATGCATAATGTAGCGACTTCTCTACTTCGGTACGTCTAGCATTTTACAGCAGAGTATTATAGCATTGTACTGGTGACATGATCCCAAGCAAGCATCCTGATATCCGAACAAATATCACCAGCACTCATGGAAAATTACACCTCTACACTACAGACTACATATATACATATATGAGTGACAAGGAGGTACACGCATGCCATCCCTCCCGTTAAGAGTTCGGCAAATTAGCACCTAGTCACTGATGGCTGCGCATTAACTTTTGAATAGTTAACACAGTCCAAAGTCATGCATATGAGGTTAACTGGCTGTTCCAAATTACCCCTAGGTGTGAGTGTGATTGGCACGGGTCCAGTGTTGGCTGAGATAGGCCCTAGGAGAGTAAAGCAGTTTAGCAAATTAATTAATTAGTAAATGAATAAATAAATCACTGAATAAATAAATACTGCGGAGAGTTTATTTTTCTGCATTTTAATATTTACATTTACATTTACAGCATTTGGCAGATGCTCTTATCCAGAGCGACTTACAATTATCATTTTTATACAACTGAGCA
>JBCNYG010000015.1:15599088-15611654 GCA_039654305.1 Porochilus rendahli | reverse complement strand
CCCCCCCCCCCCCCCCCTCCCCCCCCCCCCCCCCCCCCCCCCCCCCCTCTTCTCGTTCATGTGGAAAGGAGAATGAGTCCAGCTGAGTGATGGGGAAGGAGATGGAGGAAACAGAATGTACAGAGAACAAGGGAGGGATAAATAGGAACATGCAGCCCCAGAGAGAGAGGGAGAATGAGAGAGAGAGAGAGAGACTGATGTGGTGGGAGATGGGTGGTGGCAGGCCTACTATTATTACCCCATTATCACATCAGAATCTGTACAGCACTGATGCACAGCCTCCTCCCTCAGCAAACCACTTCCCTTTCTCTCTTCGACCAAGCCCAGCTCACACACACACACACACACACAGGCACACGCGCACACACACGCACCTTTTCACGTGTAGCAGATATGTTTATCTCGAGTGACTTTGACTTGAGATGACACATAATTCAGGATTAAACTCACAATCATATTTTGTTAGTCGTTTTGATTTTTTTATAAAAACTTTAGCTTTGAGGTAAAAAACAGAAATAAAAGCAGAGCATCTGGGACCTTCCACTGACTTCATCCCAATTCATTTTACACCCCAAACAAGAAGAGACATATCCTCACTTCAGTGAAATGTATTATCCAAACAAAGGTTCTCATCTCTACAGAAACACACCTCACCCAGCACATCCTCTCCTGAACACAGTTTTGACGAAAATCCTTCCCTAAAATGGTTAGGAAACGTTGGGTTGCACCCCGCCTAAGTAAAAAATGTGCTATATTTGTCCACATTACTGAAAGAGAGAACTATTTTACTGTTTCTGCGGACTTTTGAGGACGCACCAAAGTGCCACATGGACAAAACAGACAAAAAGTGTCAGTGGGGGTCACATAAAACCAAAATTACAGTAACCTGACCAGGAGAGACTTAATAGCGCAGGCTTCTTTTGAGGAAGAGTGTCACAGGGTCCTTTCATCCCCGTGAAGACTTAATTTGCTCCAGGAAAAAAGAAAAAAGGCCTCTAACTTTCAGGCTGATAGTTGAGTATCTCTTCTTAGTCTCCAAGTCTTATTGGCAACGTTAAGCAGCATTCCCAGGGCCACCCATGCCCAACGGATCTGCCGCCTTTGAAAGATGAGAAGAATTTGAAGTCATAAAAGAAGCGAGTGAAGAGAACGAGCCTCCTCCACACTCGATTGGCCTCGGGGAAAGGCAGCTAAACCCTTCCCACCTTGAGAAGGATCAAACAAGCCGGACTGCTGCCCAATTTTGATAAATCTCAATTTCAGTTCACGGAGATGAGAAACGACAGCCGAGATTATTAAAGATCCCGGAGAAAATGCACTCGCGCAATCCATCAGTGAGTATAAAAACCACGGCTTTCCATCAGCAGCCTGCAGCACTGAGATCCAGGGAGGAGATTTCTTTTTTTGTTGTTGTTGGTGTTGTTTTTTTAGACGATATTTCAAAGGCCTCACAGGCTTGTGTTTAGAGTTAAGCAGAAAAGTCAGCTGTGGGCGTTAAGAGCGTATGGGACTTCAGTGCTTCGCTGTGTGTGACGAGGATAAGCATAACAAAAGCTCTGACAATAAAGTTACATGACAACGAGCATGGTGGCACCACGGTGGTAGTGGTTAGCACATCCATCTCACAGCAAGAAGCTTTCTGCACGGAGTGCACGTGTCCTCCCTGTGCTTGCATGGGTTTCATCAGGGGTACTCCGGTTTCCTCCCACAAGACATGTACATTAGGCTATCTGCCTGTTCCGCCCCTAGTTGTGACTGAGTGTGAATGGTTGTGTGTGTGTTTGCCCTGCAATGGTCTAGACCCTGGCTTCACCCGGTGTCCCCGCGGCCCTAATGAGATTAAGCGGTCACTCAGCGGCCGACAAGGAGCGCGCACTCCATGGACCAGCACGAGCACGTCCATACACACTCAAATCGATACAGAAAGAACTGAGCTTATACTGAGCACGAACGTAGAGAAGGTTAAGGATAAATACTTCTTAAGTGTACACACCCAAACTATGTCCACATGCATACACTTGCTGCAAAAATACATGACCTGATCACCAAACCCACATAAAAACACACACCCATACCGAGCTAGCATGGTCGAAATGTACAAGCGTGTTGCATACAGGACTGAAACCTCAGAAACCGGCCACTCCACACACGTTTACGCTCAAGCCCAAGCCTATGTTTGCTTTTCCACTGACTTTTTCGTTCCTCTCCACATGAAAGGTCGTGCTCATGCCATGCTAATTAAAGCTACGGAAAACTAAGCAGCATGCAAATAAACATGTAGCAAAGCTTAATGAAAAGTGATGGGCTTGTCATCTGGTTTATCCTGGCTGCCTCCCCTTCAGACACACCGCACTCTTTGTTAAAAACGCTCGTGATGATCAGTTTAAGTGTTGATTAATTTCGTCAGAATACTTTGATGAGGAGCTTTCGAGCCAATCAGGGATAAAGAGCGGAGCAAGCAGAGAAGCTGTTGTCAATTCATCCTGTGTCTGATTACGCCTCTTTGAAAGGTGGGGGCGGCCGAGCCTCGCAGGCAATGTGGCAAGTAAAAAAGGCAGGGTGACTCACTGTGTTGAGCTTATGTTTCTGCTTGTGGAAAGTGAAAGAGAATGACACACACACACACACACACACACACACACGCGCGTGCACTCAAACACATCGAGCCACACCCTGCCACTGCGACTTACCCACATGCCACAAGCATATCATCATCATCCTTCAGTTAGGACATTACAACAATAAAGACTGCCTGGATGTTCTTCAGTAATGTCTTCAAAGATTCCGTCGTGATCTCAGTCACAAAGTCGGGAGCTGAGATGAAGATTACGAACAACAATTTGCACATTTGCACTGCATCGGTTGTTCAGTTAGAGCCACATGGATGAGCAGAAGGCGGGCTTTCTATTGCGCAGGCCATTTCAGACTCGCAAATGCATGGAGGAGTTTCTGTCATCCTTCATCAACTGAATCGTGTTCGAACGGCTGATTGAAAACGGCAAACTTGGGAATTCTTCCCATGCAGTATATATCTGGAACAATAGTTTTCTGACACGCCGGCGTAGGTTTAGTCAAAATGAGTGACAGTTGTGTGCAGAATAACTCAGGAAATCAATGACATTCTCTGCAACAACAGGAAAAATAACAATGACCCAAGCATTTATGCTTTTCCACCTTTTGTCTACTGACTCACCAGAGTATAACGCACGTGTGAGCTTTACATGTCCTTTACATGTCATCATGTCACTATTATACCTATTATTATTCAGGTCATAAAAGGACTAAACGCTAAAGCTCAAAACTGCGGCAAACCGACAGGAAGTGACTATACTGGGATTGGACATCATTTCTTGAAATATTTGCGGGGTATGGGGAAACATTCTCAGAGAGCAGCAAGAATGTATCAGCTGGTCCACGTCTGTGTAAAGTTTATGTTAGTGAAGCTTAAAAAATGACTAGCGTGTATCCAGAATGTAAACACAGGGTATGTGTATAAATCCTGTTACATGCACATATATTTGTTCATTGAAAAAACATGTTGGTTTGTGCTAATTCTGAGCAGTGGTTGCTGTTTTGGTATATTCCACAATTGTTTTAGTATACAGTACATATCGCTTTAGTATATATTACAAATTGTTTTAGTTTATATTACATAATAATTTGGTAAATACTACATATTATTTAAATATATAGTACATATTGTTTAGTATATATTACATATTGTTTTAGTATATATTACATATTGTTTAGTATATATTACAAATTGTTTTAGTATATATTACATATTGTTTAGTATATATTACATATTGTTTAGTATATATTACATATTGTTTAGTATATATTACATATTGTTTTAGTAAACATTACATAATAGTTTGGTAAATACTACATATTGTTTAAATATATATTACATATTGTTTAGTATATATTACAAATTGTTTTAGTATATATTACAAATTGTTTTAGTAAACATTACATAATAGTTTGGTAAATACTACATATTGTTTAAATATATATTACATATTGTTTTAGTATATATTACATACTAATTTGGTACATTCCACATATTGTTTAAGTATATATTACATATTGATTTGGTATACACTACATATTGTTTTGGTATATATTACATATTTTTGGGTATATACTACATATTGTTTTGGTATAAACCACATATTGTTTAAGTATACATGACATATTGTTTTGGTATATACTACACTATTTGTGTTTTTAGTTTGGATTCATTAAATTTTTTTAGATTACTTTTTTTCTTTTTTTTTTCTAGAATTTCAGAGTCAGTATCTTCGGCGAACCATGTGATATTGATTCAAGCATAATGCACTCGGAATAATGTCTCATCCCAGAGAAAAAAATCAATCAGATTTCACACCGTTCTCCTTTATTTCACTAATATTTAGAACTATAGGAAGTTTTGGTGAAAGCTAACAGTAGTAGCTGTAGCAGTACCTCAGTGTTACCCAGTTTCCCTTGTTTAAAGCAAGACGCATTTAGACTCTTGGCACGGCTCACATCCCCAGTATGGGATTTGTGAACGAGTGTGAATAAAGTCAGATGGCCACTAGCAAGTCGACTCAGGCTCTTTCCAGGACTCACATATCCTGTCTTTGTTCATTTCTGTGAAAACATACGCAAGTAAACATCAAATCACTAATGTGACATGGCATGCATGGCATCTGATTATTTTTCACGTCAACAAAATCAACAGAAATCTAAAGCAAGACGGACGTAACCAGTGAACGCAAAGAGCTGAAACGTTTATAATTGATTAGAAAGAATTGGTTAAAGGTTTCACATGAAGGTTTCAATGGGAGTAGCATCGTGTAAAGTCGTGTAAAGCTCTGCTGTGCTTAAGGAACACAATTGCACTGATGAAAATAGAAAATGGCGCCAAGCTCTAATCGTAAAAACCTCCACTGAATGGAAGTGCAATGTAAGGAACTCATGTGGCCTTTTGTACACCAAGAGATTCTGTCCGCAACCTTGGAAACGAAGCCCTTACCTTTTTTAATGCTCAACCATCATTTCTTTTGAGCAAGCTTTCTCTGAGCGGAGGGTCAGGGTTGTCTCTTGTTTGGCGATTTCCCTTTTGCGAGACAGACAAAGTCGTACTGACATTATTAAACAGGATCGCCTGATTTCTGTGGCGATTCTTCCGCACCGATGACTTTTATTCGGTTTGACCACAGTCTCGTTAAAGCCCTGCACATAAAACCCTGTCTTGGGTTACACTCATAGCTCACTCTCCTTCTTTCTTTTCGGCTTTGTTGGGTATTTTTCCCCTAACGATGAGTTGCCCTGAAGGCCAGACCTCTGAACGAGTCAATCTGTCTCCCAATGAAATCCTCTGGAGACTAAGAGGGTAGCAACCCAATATGGCTACTGCATGACATCGAACAACAATGAACTCATCGCTGTTGGTGGAGCTTTCCTTTCGATTTTAGCCAAGTCTTACCAGTGCGCTCGCTTTCCAGTGCACCACATGGGCTTGTGGGACTTTACTGAATTATAGATCATATGTGGGTGGGACTGCCCTTTCCAACAGCATCAGTGCCTGCATGCTCCATAGAACCCGAACAGTTTTGATCAAAAGCCCGTGAACAGATTTGATTGCAGTTTCTTGCAGTTTTGTGTTTTCAAGGTAAAAACGCCTCGATGAAATTCTGAGAAATCGACGGAAAGAGTTACACACTGCTCCTGTTCAGATCAGCCAAGACATGTCGATTCTTTAACACACTGACCGTCGATGCGCCCCATCTGCCCTGCTCGGCCAATGCTGCTTGCAGCCCGCAGGTCAGTTATAAACGCAAGATGGAGGGCTAGATCCATACTGGCCCATAATCAGGTCGGACTCACGAGACAGCACGTCGATGGGATGTCACTTAGCGAAACAGCTGCGTCTGATTTAAAAACATTAGCCTGCGTTTTCAGAGAAGGAAAAAGACAACATCCTCCAGTGGAGAGAAACGAAGGCTAATGGAGGCGGATAATTACAGGGTTAGAAAACAACAGTAGAACAGCCAAATGCGTTTCGATTCCATGAGACAACCAAAGGCTTCTACTGACATCTTTATACAACATGGTATGGCATGAGACAGCATTATGTGAGCATTCAGTCACTCTGACGTCAAACTTTATGCTTCGTCAGAAGTACTTCTGACGCCAAGCGGAAATGAGAATGGATATCAGAATGAGTTTAGCTGTGCTGTAAACAACAGCAGGCTGGGTGGAGAGTACAAGTCAGTGATTAATCACTTAAAGGAGACGTATGGGATGAAATGGAATCTGGACGGAGGGTCAACGGAGAAAAATGTGAAAAACCAGGAGTGATATGTGAAAATACTTTTTGTGAAAATCTATTTGCACATGTTAAGGTCTTTTTTGTACCTATGTGTAAAAATAATAAGTAATAATAACAATGAATATTATATTCCATGCCCCTGTCCTTGATCTCCATCTTCTTGAGCGAACAATGTAAACATGTAAACACATTCAAATTATCCATTTCTTAAATATTAAAGAATATATATTTTTCAAATTATATTAAAATACCCTCTGTGTACTTCAGCAATATTTTTATGGTTATCATTCCCTTCTGTTGTCGTTTAAAAATGAAACTGGAACAAAATAAATCAGAATGAAAATCAGAGGGGAGAGAGAGCATTACAGAGAAGGATTTATTGTAGATAAGATGTATGTAATTTAATAGGGAAGCACTAATTGTAAATTTTGTAGTCATTGGTTATGATTTAAAAGCATTTTAAAAGAAGAGAATGAGCATACGCCTGTCCAGTACCGTAGTGGGACTAAACAAAGAGAGTGTGGGCCAAGTGTGGTAGACGTTAATAGAGATGAGGATGTTGCAATTTTTTCTGTTGCTTGATCTGAGAACGATTCGATTATTAACTATGAACAGGCTTTTATTTTACTTTATTTTTATTTATGGCGTGGTTTTGAGCACGCCTACCTCACAGCAAGAAGGTCATAGGTTCGATTCCCAGGCTCGGGCATTTCTGTGAGGGGTTTGCACGTTCCTCCAGTGCTTGCGTGGGTGTCGTCCGGGTACTCGGGTTTCCTCCGGCAGATCGCCCTAGGAGTGAGTCTGAGTGTGAATACTTTTGTGTGTGTTGGCCCTGCAATGGTCAGCTATGCGAGCTATTCAGGGTGTAGCCCGTCTTCGCCGAGAGTCGGCTGAGATAACCGCCAGCTTCAAATAATGAATGAGAGTGGAGTTAAACAGAACGACTTCAGAACATACGTTTCAAACTATTTTTAAATTTTAATTAAACAAATTTTTTAAGAAAAAATTAAATTAAAATTAAATTATAAAAAAGTATAAAGTATAAATTAAAAAATTCATTTGACTCTTTACCACTTTTTGAGCACCGTGAATGCAAAACCCAAATAGTCAACAACGCTACGTTTGATTGGTTTAAACTGCTGCTGCCTGTGTACGGTAATCAGAACTGGATTTCCACAAGTTAACCGCACAGCCTTTCTTTATAACCCTGCAATCAAGTCAAATTCAGACCTACATCTAAACAAGCTCCGCCCTCGTACAGGCTTTCTGCAATAGCGCAACACAGTAACTAATGAAGATTAACAATTGTTTGCATATACTGAAATGTGAGCACATCAGAAAAGCATGCTGCAACATACTCATTCTGCCTCGATTCCAATGACGCTAACTGCATTAACAGACGGCGCTTCAGACCAGAAACAGACCTCCAATTTTCATAAATGGAATCTGTGATTTGCCCCGACCGCAGATTAAGCTTCCACAGCCCTCCAGATCCTGCATCCTGTCTAAAAGCCTCCGCCTGCAGAGCTAAAAGCAGAGCAATCACGAGACCTGCCTGTGAAAGGCAGCTGAGACAACAAACAGCTCAGATATATAAGCAGCAGATGATACGTACGACAGATCTGGTAATTCCACCTCCAGCTGTACTAACTAATAACATTACGATGACCTTGAATCATGTGACACAGACGATTTTGGCGTGTCTGCAATAACCGGCACTGGTAACGAACAAGCGCCAAGATATCATGAACGTGATCCAATGAATGATTTGTAGCTGCAGCGTTTATCTTGAATCACACTGGCGACATGCGCGTAATAGGATGGCAGTTATTAACCGTATCAGACGGCACGTCACTTTAAAGAAGTTTAATTAATTTCTGTCAATCAGCATCTCGCCGTAGACCACAGACCTGGCGGGTGCGGCTCTGGAGAGGAGAGTCGTAATAAGCGAGAGAGACGGAAATGTTGCTCTTAATACACAATAAAGGAGTGTTTTAGTGCCATCTATGTCGAATTTCTCCAAAAACAAATATCACCGAGAAGCACCACTTCAGCAAGCCTGTTCAAAGCTGGAAACTTGGACTGCAGGTGCTCGGCAGAGTCCAGACGTGAGTGCCTCTCTCAAATCATGATGGACTGGCGAACATGGAGGGGACGCACGTAAGGAGGACATCAAAGGAGCTGAGATACATCCTGCCAGGGACACCTGTTGAAAGTGGCTTTGATAATATCTGCTTAAAGAGCATCAAAAGGACGTGACACCCATGTGTAGGAAGTGACACTGCGCGCGGAGAGGCGGATCATCTGGAACACAGAACCTGCAGACACGTATCAGGGTCCGCGGCTAAAGCATGTGTACCCTGCCTTTGCCCAGAGTTGGCTGAGATGGGCGCCAGCCTCCCCTCGACCCTAATTAGAGTTAAGCGGATTAGAAAAAGAAGAAATGAATAATTTAATTAAGAAGCAGGACGGCAAGGGGTGCAGTGGTTTGCACATCCACCTCACAGCACGAAGGTCCTGGGTTCGATTCCCAGGCTCGGGTACTTCAGTGTGGAATTCGCATGTTATGGATGTTTGCATGGGTTTCCTCCTGGTATTCGGGTTTCCTCCCACAGTCCCAAGACATGCACGTTATGCTCATTGGTTGTTCCAGATGGCCCCTGGGTGTAAGTGTGAACGGTTGGGTGTGTTAGCCCGGCAATGGTCTGGTGAGCTATTCAGGATGTACCCCGCCTTCGTACAATGCCGGCTGCGATTTAAACCACGGGAGCAAACGGGTTGGAAAATATCAATTAGGTGCTAAGTATGACTGACAAGGATTACCGACAGATGATATGAATCAATATTTCGTGCTTCCAACGCGAGAGATAAATACAGTGTGTGTCTATCACACCACGTACCGCGGCGAGACTTCGATATTACCCCCACAATATACAGACTGTAATTTGTAATTCACCCTCCTTATCTTCGATGTGTTTTTCCATCAACCGGCACAAAAAAAAAAAAAATGTTGCCTGAATTTCCTCAAGCTCAAGTCAGGGTACATTGGCAAGATAGGGGCACAGTCAAAATAAACACGTCCAAATTCAGGCCCCGAACAGGCCTCAGTGATGGTATCAGACCATTAAAAGCCTGCTCCGGTCTGCCTGGCTGTCACCGCACGACACCCTGGCAGAGCGTGTTAGTGAAATGAGCTGCAGTGCTTTGAAGACATGGTGCAGATGGATTTGCGTTTCTTTAACCGTGCTCCTGAACCTGGATTAGACCCAGGTCTGACAGAGGTATGTGGGACGGACTCAGCCAAAAACTCTCTCTCCCTCTCCCTTTTTCTTTCTTTGTCTCTCTGTCTGATGCGCTCCCTCCTGCCACCACGCATGGCTGAACCTCCATGCCAAAACAACACCGAGAACAAAGGTAAAAGTGTGAAACTTAAACAAACACAGGAACAGTGAAGCAAGACTTTTCACTCACTCTGACACGCACACGCGTGCGACGGACACACGGAACATCATCGGAAGCCTAACAGGTAGGTGCTGAAGAGCGTTTCGGGTTTGGGCCACGGGTTTTCTACACATGAATCTACACATCTCTCTGGGGATTCCTCCAGCCTCCAAAGCTGAGAGGAGCATTAAATCATACGTCGTCAAATTGTTTTCTTATTATACGAAAGAACAAGCGGTTACTCTCTAAGGAGATTAGAGAAGCCTTACAGGCAAAGCACAAAGACTCATCCACTCACAGTCACTGAGCCGCGTGGCAGAGCGTCCCACTGAGAGCCCTCTAACAAACACAGTCTGGAAATTACGCTTCACTTTTACTGACTGTCTCAGAAGCTCCGCCTGGCAGCCAACAGCGGCGCTTCTTTATCTTCTTGAACTCTTCTTTTCTGATGCGAGACGGCTAGCGCAAAAACTCAAAGAGGACGATCCAGGAACGAAGCTGCAGCTCATGTCGATGTAAGCTTACAGGAAGAAGACGGGACAAGTAGAAGAAAGAACAGAGAGAGTGAGAGGGATAAAGAGATAAGGCAACACACCTTGCGGCTGTCCATATCTGTTCATCTGCCCTTTCTAATCTCATCGCCTTTACTGTATACAATTACTGACCCTCATTCGTCTAAGTTGCAAACAGTCATAAAATTCCACAGAGATTTTTTTTCTCACCCTTGGCGTATTTGTAGGATCAGTTGTGTGATCAGCGTGTATGTAAGCGATTTAAACAGCGTTCCCACGGGGATAATTACATCGTAAAAAAATCTGTTCCAGACATGGGAAGTCAGACCATCTGATCGTTTTTTTTATTATTTCATTTTTATTTGGTCAAGTCATGGAATATCAGGGAATTTTATTTGCAGCATGCTTATTAATTGTGCTTGCTTTATCTGATCAGTGAAAATTGATGGATTTAAATTACGGCGGCTTGTTTTAGCCTGCTCAGCACAAAGGTCATGGAAATCTAGCTTCGTAGTCAGAAAAAAAAGGTTAGAATATTTGACATTTGACTTAGGAATGAGAATTATTCACAACTGCACACAAAAGAACCTGAAATATGAACCGAAGCATAGAAAACAGGGTTTAAATGGGAAGTAGAGACTTAGCGGTTACTGATTCATTCAATTCAATTCAGTTTTATTTGTATAGAGCTTTTTACAACTCACACTGTCACAAAAGTAAATTAAGGAGGGATTTTAACATTTTTCTACAACCCTCTACACAACCTCCTAATGAACAAGCCCGTGGCGACAGTGGCAAGAAAAAACTCTCTCGGTTGAGACCATAAAAATAGACTATGTTTACACTTCTGGCATTTGGCAGATGCCTTTATCCAGAGCGACTTACATTTATCTTATTTTATATAACTGAGCAGTTGAGGGTTAAGTGCCTAAGCTTGGTGGTACTGGGGCCCTGACCTTTGGATTAGTATGCTAGAGCTGTACCCAATGAGCCACCACTGCCCCACTAATCAGAAGGTCGGTGGTTCAAGGCCCAGTACCAAGCTGAATTAAATAAAATGAGCTAAAAACGGAAGTCGCTCTGGATAAGGACGCTTGACAAATGTCATAAATGGAAATGGAAGTGGAAATTTTTTAATGTACTCCACAAGCACCTTCATTTTTAGCAACCTCAGAAACCCCGCCCCCCAACCCCCCCCACTCACACACACACACACACACACACCTTAAGTTTCACTGCATTTAATTTTTCCTTTTTCTTTGTATCTTTCCTCTAATTGTCATGGGCGGAATGAATGCGTTCAAATCTTTGCTCACTAGTAACTGTAAAAATTGGCGCTTGTGCTCGTCTGGGTTCATTCGATTCATCTGAGGGGGACACTGGCGTGTTCCGTAGGTATGGGACATTTACATAAGGGACCAGCAGGTGGGAACTTGCGTCCACGCATCTGAAGTTGATTCATTAGCTGTGCTCTAATCACGGCTTGGTTTAATGATGTATGACAGCTGCATGAATCAGATTGGCTTTTGTGCGTCATCCTGTGGCTCAAATCCGCACTCATTACTACAAAACTTTGAAGAATAAGGCCTGGTTCTAGGTTATGTGTGGTCAGGAGCTCTTTAATAGTCAAGAAAAGAATTAAATACTGCGGACCTCAAGTTGTCGGTGACGTATTTGGTATTCAGATACCATAAAAGTACTCCTCGCAGATTTATAGGATTATTAATGGTTGGTAAATGAGGGATTATGTACGGCAAGCCGGTCATTATAGAGAAATAAACCTATGACAAATGCAGGGTGTTAAATCACCATGGCAGGGTTTAGGGGGTTAGAATTTTGCAATAGCAACCAGTCCGCCGTATACTATCCAGCCTATTACCAGCTATTTATTAAATGGGTACGAAATATTGATTTAAAGATGTAAATACTGATGGCGTCCTGTCCAGGGTGTACTCTGCCTTCGCCCAGAGTCGG
This sequence comes from Porochilus rendahli, assembly GCA_039654305.1. NCBI lineage: Eukaryota > Metazoa > Chordata > Actinopteri > Siluriformes > Plotosidae > Porochilus > Porochilus rendahli. Next base: position 15,599,408 of record JBCNYG010000015.1, on the reverse strand, counting down.
CTGAGATGGGCGCCAGCCTCCCCGCGAGCCTAATTAGGAATAAGGGGTTCAGAAAATAAATGAATAAATGAATACTGATGGCTTTATTGCTTCCAAGAAAAAAATCTTGAAAGTCTATTAAATTCGCCACAGCAACGTAAACGCCAAAGCCTTTTTAAGCCTACCTCAAGTTAAAATTCACAAACTGAATGCTAAAATAAATCCACTCCATGGTGTTTTCTAAGTAAACTTTTTTCCTCACAGGATGTTTTATATATATATATATATATATATATATATATATATATATATATATATATATATATATATATATATATACA
>JBCNYG010000015.1:15575192-15597180 GCA_039654305.1 Porochilus rendahli | reverse complement strand
CCTCAGTGAACCTCAGAATCAAACCTGGCATTAGAATAAACGTACTGTACATTTACGGGAATGTTTTTTCTAATCTATATGCAGTGCTTTCTCAGATGCTGCTCATTCCAGTTATGAGAATCAGAATCTACCGACTGAACCTTTTTGCTATTTCTGCCTGGACCAGCAATGTGTTCTCTCTCAGACCCTTGTGCATTTTCGACCCAAATATAGTGCAACCAGACCGATCTGATAAAGCCAGTTTTTTTCCTGGTCCAGTGCCAGAAGGCCTAAAACTCATATTGCCATTTTTATCCGGCGAAATCTTTGTACCGTGCATTTTTACTCCGCTATTTTAAACCATTTAATCAATGAGGCGTTGTCGGAAAGGCGTGTTTTATAAGTTGATAAGCCTGCAATGTGTTCAATATTTCCAAATTTAATAACCTCACAGCCTCCACCAGAATATAAACATGACTTAGCACATATAGAGAATAAAAATATATAGAGAATAAAAGCGATATCTCAGTTCCACTGGCGCCTGGTGGTTATATTGAAAGCACAGCTGCTTTATGTTTATATGTATATACAAACGCACAGCACCGCCAGTCAGCCAATCAATTTTACTGTACCGAAGGGAGCTGAAAGGACCTGTTTTTGTTCTGTGACTTTGCAATTAAATTCCTTGTTGTTTTTGTTTTTTCATTCTCTCCTGTAATTATAAGTATGTGCATCAAATTTTCCGTCAGACATGCCTAAAAATCAACATTAGCAGTTTTTTCCTTTCGTGCAAAAAAGCCACTAAGCTGGCAAGCTGAAGAAGATGGTGACAACTAGCTAGACTTGTAATTTGCAAATGCAAATAATCAATCAACCTAAATGCAGTTCATTTACAACACCTAAAAATCACCCAGATGAAATACGATATAGGTGAGGTCCGATGGGCTTTTTACGCCCGAGCCTACTGGCTCATCAGAGTAAGGCGTGTTTAAGGTTTGGGATGCCGGTGATTGCGAGGTTTGTTACTGGTTCAGTGGTTCACTCAACTTACAAATTCATCTGCATTAAGAACTCTCGCATTCATCATCTGGAGATGCTGTTCATCCACAAATTTGATTTCTTTGAGGGGAAACTGGGGTGGTACATATGACATGTACGGAGTAACAGGCAGAACCACGAATCTGTGAGGCTGGACTGGATTCATTAACTGCAATTAATCGAAGAATTTCCGAAATCAAGGCCAACATAGTGGAGTAGTAGTTAGTTTGTCCACCCCTTAGCAAGAAGGTGCGGGGCTGGAGTCCTGGATGGAGCTTGTATGTTGTCTCATGCTTGAGTGGGTTTCCTCCTGGTACTCCAGTTCCCTCCCACAGTCCTAAGTTGCCCTTAAGTGCAAGTGTAAATGGTTCTGTGTTGGTCTGGCAGGCCGTTCAGGGTCAGGGTGCACCCCCCCTTCGCCATTGTCGGCTGAGATAGGTAAAGAGTACCCTGTCCGATAAACACTAAGAATTAGTTCACCCCCAGAGTCACACAGCTTCTGAGCAAGACTCAACCTGATGTAGGAAAAGCCATGTGTTCAATAAGTGTTAATTAAAACACATTAAAACACATTAAAACACTATGTACTTGATTCTCAGAGCCTCGGAAATTCTATTAGCGCAATGTTGGGGCTTGAGAGGAGGATTTACACACACAGAAATCAGTTTGCATTTAACGCACAGCGCAATATTACAATGAGAGATTTGGTAATGTAATTCACAAAAACATTATTATTTCACTAAGAGCGATGAATAATGTACACGCGTCGGTAAATATTCCCTCGCCACACTGTAATCAGATTTTAGGGGGAGCCGTGCTCCCCGCGTAGTCTTCTAGCAATCAACAATGCTGAGATCCTCATATTGTTTGTTGTGATGTGGAATTTGATTAACACTAAGTCAGCTGGCCCATACAGCTCCATACAAGTTCCTGGTATACACATCACATTTTCTGGCTGTAATATATATTTATACTTCACTTCCTTGCCATTTTTTTCAGTTTTTTTGCTCGATGACTAAAAGATTCATCTTGTAGGGTATATCACACACACATCAATATATATATATATATATACACACACAAACACACACACACACACATATATATATATATATTTTTACATACATATAGATAGATATGTATATGTAAATATATATGTAAAAAAAAAATATATATATATATATATATATATATGTGTGTGTATATTATATTATATATATATATATATTATTAAGAAGACTACAAATAGAGCAATTTTCAGCAGGCATTGTTATACCATGCATTTTATGTTATTAACCAACTCAGGCTTTAGTGCTTCTGTGCCATCACCACCACCTCCTTTTGGCACTTGGACAATCCACAATCTGGCCATCTGTTTTTAACTCAACTGTGAAACTCAGCTTCAAAAGCAGTTTGTTTAGCTGTAATATGTTCGTTGTAATAGGAGTCTCGATTCCAAAGACCAACCACACAACTAATAAACATAATTATCAAAGCGTGAACCCTACGTTCACATTTACTGAACGCTCTGTGCTTTGGCTCTGTATGTAGCTCCCTTAGTTCTTAATTAAAAAAGAATTATCATGGCAAGGTAAAACGGAGGACTGTTCTGTGTCTCTAAAAAAAATAAAAACGTCAGATTGAGAACCCTGTCAGGCTTTTTAAAAATTTACACTGAGAAAGAGCGGCTCCCACTTAAATCACACCCAGTGTGGAATAGCATGTCTACAGCAATAACAATTTTGCCCCTTGACAGGAAAGTACCTCAGCTCAAACAGTCCCAAATTGATCTACACCCAGTACAATGAGAAAAGAAAAGCCTTCTGAGAAGTCACAGTTATTAGATTCATGTGTTTCCCTCAATAATCCCTAGCTCTTTCAGACCCAGTGGTACAAAGCACTTACATTAAAGCGAAGGCCATCAACGCTGTTGGTTTTACAAGTTTATCCCCACAGACCCTCTAAGATGGAGAGGGAGGTGTGGAGGAGGAGAGCACAGAGCAAGTTTAATAGCATCAGAGTCGTCTGTGGGAGTCGCCGTCTCCTTCGCTCATTACCGAAAAACACAACCCGGACTCTCTCCATCTGACAGATGTTTCCAAGTTGCGCTTAGCAGTGAAAGAAATGATGGCTGAGTTCACAGAGCATTTTTTATTTTTTTTTTATGTGGGAGCATTGATTTCATTTCCCCACCAGACGAGGCCCCTTCACAGGGGCCAGACATCAGGGGGGGAAAAAAACACAGAAATTTGATTGACCACTATGGGCTACTGCACATTTATGAGGGAGCACTTACTCACAAATTGCTACTTTACTCGAAACCAGCTGGAGTTTTGGCGTTGAACGATGGTGGAGGGAGGTGGGAAGGGCAGGCATGCATAATCGGTTAATGCTGTATGTGATCGTATATATTTCCTGGCTGATGCCTTTTCCGTTTGCACAAAAAAGACAAGCGCAGATGAGACTAAATGACACAGAGCTCTTGATTTTTTTCCTTCTTCTTTCATTCAGAAAAGCACTCACATTTAAAGCTGGCTAAATCTCCAGCCCGAGTCCTCTGAGGGGTTAGGGGGGTGGCGTGTGTGTTTCAGCCATTGAAAGAGAGAGAAAGAGTGGTCAGATTGCTGATGGGAGCCATTAAAGAATAGTGATTGGAACCGGACACCTTAAACCCCAAAAGTCCACACACAAGACTAGTTTGTGTTTCAGTATCAGTTTGGCTGTAACTGTGGCTCCTGTAACTCACACGATCACGTCATCCTATCTATACACTGCACTACACAGGTGTTACCATCATCACAAATCCACTCATTGCAAAATATTTAAACAGTAGAAGACGTCAAAATGTATTTAGTGTTGATCCAGTGGACAGAGAGGGTCAACTGTGCACTGGATACCTCTTCTGTTAAACACAGGCCTACGGTTAGAAGATGGGATTACTTGAACAAATATCAGTTATTATGAAATGTCTAGAGTTAACCATGTTTAACTGTTTATCCATGATATAGATGCTTAAAAAATGAAATAATCTGTGAACAAAACATCTAGATATCACTTTCATTAGAATACTACGATGGATAATGGATCCGTGACGCAATAAATAATGAGACCTCAGACTGTTAGTCTGTCAGTGTTCCACTGAGATGGAAAAGTACGTAGTAGAAAGCACGTAGTTATAATTTTCATTAGCATACCGTTCACATCAGGGGCACAGGGGTTCCCAAAGCTCCTTAAAAAGAAAATGAAAAGAAAGCCTTCCAAACTCTCCAGTAACAATATAATATATATATATATATATATTCATCAGGTGGTTTTTATTTTTGTTTACATACATCTACAAAGATGTAAAAGAAAGAAAAACTCTCAATAATAATAGTATACAGATATTAAAGTAACAAATTAGATTTAAACTAGTGAACAATAATACCATAAGGCGAGGCACATCTGTATGTAATGTCTTACCGAGTTGTGAGTTGATCTGGTTCCCTTTCATCGGAGCCCTCCCACAAGCTTTAAAAACATCTGGGTTGAGCCTAGCGTTTATACCAGTGTGTGAGGTGCAGTGTGCAAGTTGTATGCTACTTGTTATTTCGGTTGTTACAATTCCGGTGGCAACTGTTTGGTCAACGTCACTTCCACCACACTTTTTCCCCAGAAGAATGGCGCAAACCTCCACCAAGCAAAATAAATAATTAAATAAATAACAGGAGGTACACTGCACCCCTTGCTCGGCCTAAAAAAGAAATAATTAAAGAAAATTCCTGTATCCAGAATTTGATATTCTTTCAAAATATAATGTAATCTGGGCCATATTCCACCCCTCCCAAAAAATTCAGCAAAATTAATTTGTAAGCTTTTGTGTAAAGTCCCTGGCAGTGGTAAGAATACATTATTCTGAGCTCTTTCATTTTTATTTGTAAAAATCAAGCCTAAATTTTTTGCGATGTAAGATTTCATATGTCAAAAGATGCACACGTGTACGTTCACTAAACACGACAACAATTTTTGTCAGTATTCTGCCTCTGTCTGGGAGAAAGAAATGATCACTGAACGCTTTTAAACATGAAAGGAAAATCTCTGTAGATGAATGTGTGTTCACCCTATACTGACATCCAGAAAGGTGCATGAAGAAAATATCTAATTCCTTTTATTCTACCCCTCGATTCGATCACCTCCCAAGCACTCACTTACCAGGCCCTGGAAAAAAATTTACAGCTCTGGGTAGTCCACCAACATCTAAACTTCATTTTCTTTATACTTTCACCTTAAAGTAAAGTGTGATCTCACTGGATAAGCATGATGTCATATGTGAACTTGTCATTTCAAAAAATAAATAAATAAATAAATAAATTAAAAAAAATTCTGCATCTCCACCTCAAAAGATTTTTTCTTGGAGTCGGCAGGCGCATAATAAATCGGGGCATGCCAGTGTCAAATCTCTTGAGAGTGGGGCCAGCCTGCCACACCACTATCCAACCTGCCTGCCTAGCCATGCTTCCTGCCCACTTTCCACTGAAAATGAGTTGAGTACTAGTGGGAATCGCTTCCCATGAGAAAAGTGTGTAGCACTTTCAGCTCTTATGAGCCCAAGCCTTTCCAGAAAAACCGGACGTCTCAGAACTGACATTCACCTGTTGGTTTGTCTGTAATGTTTTCCCTGAGAGTTTATTATGGAGGTAACTGAAGATGTGTACAGGAAGAAGTGTGAGACTGAAATCAGGTTACCTTTAAAGCAAATGGATCATTTATTTTTTTTTATTGTGAATTTTATAGCAGCAACCGCTTAAGAGATAGTTTGGGGGAAAAGCATAACAAAAATATATTCTTTTATTTCATTCTATTTATACTTTATTAGGGTCACAAGGACGCGGGAGCCTGTCCCAGTCGATTCAGGGCAAAGGCGGGGTACACCCCGGACAGTGTACCAGTGTACAGACAATGATTGTGTGTACAGCAGGGCTAAAGCACAAACATTCACACTCGTACTGAAACTTAGAGCAATTAAGAATATCCAATTAGTCTAATGTGCATGTCTTTGGACTCTACGAAGGAACCGGGGTACCCGGAGGAAACGTACGGGTTTCGCACAGGGATGACATGCAAACTCCACACCGAAACGTCCTCGCCAAGCCCGGAACTCTAACCCACGAGCTTCTTGCTGTGAGGTGGATGTGTAACCACTACGCCACAAAAAAAATATCATTAATACGGTATAAAAATATAAGCTATAAAGAGTCTTTGTAAAATGCTAAGCAACACCATAACATGGAAATACGCACCAGACCATGAGTGAAAACACATGCTAGCATTTATAGGTGGCAAGAGGTCAGCAAGAAGGTCCCGTGTTCAAGTCCCCGGCTCGGGAGTTTCTGTGCATGTGTGTAAATAGCTTCCTCCTACAGTCCAAAGGCATGCACATTAGACTAATTGGCAAATTGTTGTTTGTGTCTATATGTGTATATGTGTTGACACTGCGATGGTCTGGAGAGCTGTTCAGGGTGTACCCTGCTTTTGCCCAGTGTTGCCCCCTCCAAATGGGATCAAGGGGTTCCGCAAATGAGGATGATAGCATTTTCATCTATACTGATTATAAATCAGATTTTATAAATCAGATTAGTTTCTATTTAAAGACAACAGTGGAAAAACATGTATTTGCACATAAGACTTCAGCTGGTTAAATGATTGCATGCTAGCTAAAATGTCTCTTATGTGAGGAATGCAGAGTACAACGTGCATGTAATGTGTGCGTGCATAATAAAAAGCACATGACTTCATGGCATATTCTCTACAGCAGTTTTCCTCTCAGCGTCTCCTGCCCTTCACATGATCCTCTCCCTTTGAACACAGTCTCGGAACCATTCTTTCGCAAGGTCTCTCTCTGTCTCTCTCTCACACATAGAGACACAGTCCGAGTCTTTGTCTTATTACGTGTGTGTGTGTGTGTGTGTGTGTGTATCATGTGTGACAGCACACATCTGTACTACTCTCCTTTCAGAACTAATGCAGGACATACACGCTCTATTTTTCCCCCCAAAGTCCAAAGAGTCAATGTAATGGAAGAATGATATGCAAATCAAAAACACACCACGGGTCCCTCATACTCTCACACACACGCATGCACACAGCTGAGGGGCATCAGGGGAAAAGTTGGGCTGTTTTCATTTTGTTTATGGATTACTGTGGTTGTTGCTTTCATAGATCCCATAGATTCGTCCTCCAGTGTAATAACAGAGGAAGTGGGATTCTAGCCCAGTGAAAGCTCCTTTCAAACACACACACGCACACACACACTGGAAATATATCTACGGTATCTGATTCGGTGCACTTGCATTTCCAGGATGCTGTGCAGAGAAGCACGATGGGCTGTAAGTTCACTTCCTCTCGTCTTCATAAATCAGATTTAGCCACTCAGACAGGAGAAAACCAGACGCGAGGCCGAGACAGGGAGATGAAAACAGATTTACCGGATACGCTATCCTGCAGTAAACTTGCAGTAAAGACACACGACCAAAAATACACAAACAGGGTACGAAGATATCGGCTAATGCCAAACCTCCCAATCCGTCACGCCATCACACACAGAACAACTGCAACCTGTAACGAATGACTGAAGCACCATGACACGGGAGTTTCCTCAATTCTGCAGGTCTTTTTGTTATCGTCCATCAGCCCTGTGCATCAGACGCCATACTTACATACTACAGACAACTTTAAATAACAATACCAAGCTGATCACACTGAGAATTAAAAATATATATAAATAAATACTCACCCGAATCTCACTTATTTAATCTTAAACTAAACTGTTTAATCTTACTAGAGTTGCGGGGTGAGTTAGTAAGTGACTGAGTGAGTTTGATGTATATGTGAAAAACGTAATTGAATTGTTAAATGAATGTGTTCGGTATAAAATCTTTCCCATGTGAGGAATGTAGAGTGTAACGTGTGGGTCATGTTTAACTCCTGAATTTCTAAGGTTCCTCAGCTGCTTCACAAAGTCTTTTAAAATAACAGCTTTCCCAAACCAAGACACTGTTATTTATAGTCGACAACAACCACGTAAACAACTAATGATGATACACATACATACACACATACATTACTACCACTACAACTATAATTACTACTACTACCACTACTACTATTATTACAATAATTAATACTACTATTACTACCACTACTACTATTACTGTAATTACTACTACTACTATTACTACCACTACAACTATTATTACTAATACTATTACCCCTACAACTATTACTATAATTACTGCTACTACTACTACTACTACTATTACCACCACTGCTGGCGCCTGGGATGGTGGGTATCGGCCTAGGGCTGGGTATCCGGGCTATTCTGGGGTGGGCTGGGTAGGGGTTATCGGCTCTGGTGCCTGGGAGTGGCCATTACTTTGATAAATCCTACTATTGCTATTATTACTACTACAACTGGTATTGCTACTACTACTATTACCATAATTACCACTACTACTATTATTACCGCCATCACAACTATTACTGTAATTGCTACTACTACCACCACTCGTATTACTATAATTACCACTACTATTACTACTCTCCTATTCTTCCTACTTTTTCTTACAGTTCATACTTACTGTTATTTATTTAAATTTGTATAGATTGATTTTCTTGTTTGATTTGAAAGTGTATTTATCTGACTTTTTTCTATTTTAAATTACTGACTCCGAGAGCCCTGCACAAAAATCACTACGTACCCAGACTGTCTGTCTGTGCATAAATGGCAAATAAAAAACTGAAAACTGCCATAAAATGTTTGAAACTCATGGACGGTCCCAAGCCCAGCTGAGACAGAAAGCAGGATGGCCATTAGGTTAGCCACCCCTCCCCATTAAAAAATGTTAGCTACAGAAACACCAACAAGACCTTAGAGGACTGAGATGACTGGGGATTTTCTGTCAGTGCCCCCGAAAGGGGTAGTAGGTGTAAGTTAGTTTACACTCATATTTATCAAGTCTCAAACGCAGTAACCCTCTAAAGATATTTTCCAATCTTCCAGTTCAGTCTTTTACAATAGTGAATCAATAACGAACAGACGTCATGATCAAGTCCTTTATAACGTGTGTCATGAGCAGGACGGCAACTGAGAATCCCTGCTGCATTTTAACGCGGCGGTGTCAGGGTTGTTTGAAAAGGGACAGCGTAAATACCATCCAGTGGGTCTTTCAAAGAAGATATAATCATTTCGATTGGATAGAAGGGATGAATGAGGTTTGTTAGGAGTTTGCAAAATGATTTTATATCTTTAAAAACTGTTCAGCCCAACAAAATTTCAAAATGTCCTTGTTGCAGTCCTTTTCCATTCGCCCCCTGTCAGTCTTTTGGACAAGTGAACTTACCTAAAATAAATCATGATACAACTTCTTTAATTTCCTCCTACAAGCCTTCAGTTCATTTTTCGGCAATGCCAACAAAACTGACAGAAAAGGTATGCGGTGATGAATATATGACCGCACCCACAGACAGATGCCTTTATTTAAAGAGGTTAAGGACGGGAGGATCCGTTGCACATAAAAATGTTCCCTTTTATTCTCAGGCTCAGTGCTGTGTGAACTGAAAGTGGTTTCACAAGATCTAAACCTCAAACGGGTGAAGAGCTTCCTCTTTATTTGGATTTCCAGTTAGCCATTAGCTAATGGAACAGACAGACCACATACTATCAAACAGAAAACTGATGACTTGATGCTCGATAGCATTTACATTCGTTTTGTATTTTATCTCCATGCAATGATGTTATAGGAGACATGAAAATGTCTGAAAGCTGAGATGATACTCACTCTCGCACTCTCTCTCTCTCTCTCTCTCTCTCTCCCCATTTCTTTCTTTCTCTTTCTAAAAAAATTAGCCAGCACAGAGAAATCCTCTCTCTAATTTAGAGGAAAATGAATCTCATTAGCACATAAGCGTAACTAATACACCACAGCAAACCTCCCTCAACACACACATCCGCTCGTGCACACCCACTCACTAAAGGAGGCAATAAAACACTACTCTTTTCCGGTGCAAAACTTTCATTTCACATCAAAATGTCCCTGATCTCAGTCTGGGGTTGGTCGGAGGGGGTGTCTGGCCCTCGACAGCGCCAATTAGCAATGATGTAATTACTGTGGGGAACGGTTACACGCTGGGGCCTTGCACTCTTCTCTTTTTAAGAGCAGCACCCGAAGCTGATTTATGAACAGGCAGGGGACGGGGCACCCGCTTTTGAAGTCTGTAAATAAGTAATATAAAATACACCTGGAGGACCCAGGGGCTCCCACCATCCTCTGCTAGCAGGGACTGCGATAAAGGGGGGAGTAGTATATCTGTGTGTGTGAGTGTGTGTGTGAGGGGTCACTAGTGTTTCCTTTCAGGCTGGCTTTTATGGCAGCACTTCAAACAATCGCTCTTTCGTTCTACCTCTCTCTCCACCCAGCCCATTGTACGGAGCCAACTAGACTGTAATTGGCCTTTCTTTCTTTTCATGGACCCCCCACCCCCCACCTTCAAACTCCATCCCGCTTGAAGCAAACACATCAACCTGCCAGGTAGGTGCAAAGCCGCCATTATCTCTCTCTCTGTCTCTCTCTCTGTCTCTCTCTCTCATTAAAATTACAGGATGCAAAATGTACACAGCCATAAATTATTTTAAATATATAACCTTTGAAGAATTCTGGAAACTCCTGAATGTTGAGTGCAGCAATTTTGGCCCAACACAGTAAACAAGTCTCCCAGCAAAGCTCCTTTCAAGTGTTTTACTGCTCACACAAGTTTGTAAAGATGCATTGTGTTCTAGCACATTCTCCATCCACGCACACCCAAACACACACACACACACACACACACACACAAAAACCCTACCACCGATGTGACCATCCAGAGACTTGGAACAGAAATGACCTTTCCGCTAAAACTCACACACATGCGCAAACACACACACACGCACACACTTTTGCTATTGATGTAATGTATGAAGTTAAATACTTACTATAAAAGCAAAACAACGCCTTAAGTCAAGTCCTACTGCTTTGCATTACATTAAGGATTGTTTAATTTTATTTTTCTAATCTGAGTGTACACATGTGTTTTAGATAAACGATAGGTTGGATGTAAACAGCAGCCACTCGCTTTATGCATTCGCACACACGCACAATCAGACAGAGCAACAGGCAGCGCGGGGTGAGGGCCATTTTAGACGCTTCCTCAGGAAAACACAAAACGAGCTGAGTCACGGCTGTCCCATGATGTCATGCAGAATAACCAGCCAAGTCATTCCAGGACAAGTTTTCAAATCCCTGATTGTTTCTTCCTGGCACTCCATTGCCAAGAAATATGGGTGAAGAACAATGCCCACCCTCCCAGTCATTTCCCTGTACTGGACCCTTCCTTAACTCGTAACACCATCCACAACATCAGGTCTGATAATGTTCCACCACAACAACAACAAAAAAAAACCCCCAATGTACGTGCAGAAATTCACAAATCCAAAGTCACGTGAAAATAATCTGCCAGTGAAGGTAGAGGATCATTTAAAAAATTAAATAAAAAAAAGCTCATGCTGAGTAAGAAGGCAGAAGACGACAACACAGAGGAGGGCGACACAGGAGCTATTTAAAGCCAGCTTGGCGGCTTTCTTACCTCTTTGAAGTTCACCTTGGGCCCTGCTCTCTTCCGCTTGGTGCCCTTTCGAGTCCCGTTGCTGAGGTGCGTCCATTTTACAACCTGCAGAGTCAGAGACGGAAAGAGAAGAAGACAATGTGTGCACTGTTTATTATCAGACATCCTTCTCTCTCTCTCTCTCTCTCCCTCAGTCACACAAACAGCTTCAATCAAATATACAGCCTACACAATGCATCTTTGCAATACCAGTGAAGCCACAGTACCGTCTCTTACGCACGCTCACACGAACACACACACGCAAACACACACACACACACTCAAACACACACACACTCAAACACACACAACTTCATGCAAGCGTGGATTAAGAGTCGGCAATGTGACAGAAATATCAGTTCATAGAGTTAGCTGACAAAGTACCACTTACTCACTGAGCCTATCTCAGCCGACACCGGGCGAAGGCTGGGTATACCGGACCACCGCAGGGACAACACACACACACACACACACACGCACACAGAACCATTCACACACACCAAGGCGAAATTTGGAACAATCAATTACCCTAATGTGCATGTCTTTGGACTGTGGGAAGAAACCCGAGTACCCAGTGGAAACCCATGCAGGCACAGGGAGAACATGCAAACTCCACACAGAAACGCCTGAGACCGGAACTCGAACCCAGGACCTTCGTGCTGTGAGGTGGACGTGCTAACCACTACGCCACCCGAGCAGCCCGACAAAGTAGCAGTAATCTTTATATTATACCTACAGAAATCCACCATCACAGAAGAAACAAATGTAACCACACTGGAGAGGGTTAGTACTGATACGCCAGACTCTCAGAAGGAACCGCCGATAAGGTGTCACGATACAGATATTACAGGTATCGTCACATCGCTAAGCTTTGCCTCGGGAAGTGTAATAAATAAACAGGAATACTTTGAAAATTATTATACAGATACACTTATGGACTTAATACTGTTCTAACCACTGAGCACTAGATCAAGTGGCTAAGTATCACCTGCAACACAAAATAAACAACATTATAAACAAAAGGATCTGTTTTTAGTCTCCAGTCCAAAACGTGACTGTACTCTGTGTTTTCATTTCTCAGCCCCCGAGTGATGCTTCAGCCACGAGTACCCTTAAACGCTTGCACGTATATGGGTACAAGTGGCAAACTCACTCACTACAGCGGTTCCTCAGTAATCCTAAAAGCACGAGTTAGCAGAAAGGACTTACCTCCTCTGTGACTTGTGTGACTGGCGGAGACTGTGACCACGTCGAGCTGGCTTCTCCAAGCCACTGGGGCGAGAGGAGGAGAGAAGGAGAGCATTGAGTGGAAAGAAAGAGAAGGCAGAGAGGGAGAGGGAGAGAAGGAAAAATTCCCTCATTAACTTGAAATGGGGCGTCAGTTCCTTTCTGATCCACTCCTCCAGTCGTCCGGTCTCTCCCTCACTCCCTTTCAAGCTCTCACGCAAGCTGCACTTAACCTTATTACAGTCTGCTCTGCCAGTACACTGCTCTTCTTTTTTGCGCACTCTCTCCCTCCCTCTCTCTCTCTCTCTCTCTCTCTCACACACACACACACACACACATACACACACACAGTGGGTGAGTGAGAAAAACCCAGCAGAGGAGAGAGGGGAAAATGACAAGAGGGAAAGGAAGAAGGAAACGACAGGGAGGGAAGAGAGCTAATGAAGCAAGGGAGGTTAGAATAGGTGAGGAGCAAAAGTGAGTGACGAAAAGAAAGTGAGAAAGTGAGACACAGACAGACAGATGTGCGGTAGCTGGTATCCAGTGAGAGAGCCAGACAGCAGTAGCAGTTCACGTCTGGGAGCAGAACCTCATTGGAATCAAACACTGCTTTCTGCTATACAGCCTGGGGAGGAGCTATAGCGCTCTCTTACTCTCCACCTCTCTCTCCCTCTCTCTCTCTCACACACACACACAAACACACACAACTGTACAACTGTGAAACCACTGGAAAAGTGATACTCACACACACACACACACACACTCATAACTTTTCAACTCTAGAACTGGATTTCTTTATGTATTCTTTCAATCTTGTATTAACTAACACTAATTCTGGATGTTTCTACGAAATTGCATGTGACAGTGTTGACAATGTGGACAAAGGCTCAGGTGCTCGGAGATCCAGGCAGTGATGAACTAAATCACAGACAACAGTCGCTTAAGAATTCTCGACTTCTCGACTTAATTCTGGATTTATAAACATAGGCTCCCAAAACACCAGATATACTTTTCTGTCCACCAGGTTCACAATCGTGAAGGTTGTAATCTGATTGGTTGATCCACACACCAGTGTCGGAGCAATCTGTGCACTGGTTTCCGGAGTGGAAACTTTTCAAAAAAGTTTTTAAAAAGTCGGTCAATCAGTTTCTTCCTCTGGCAACTACTGAATATGTTAAGTGTGGAAATGTACCAGGATCGCGAGCTAAAGCAATCAGTTTGGCTTACAAAACTACTTTTGTCATGACCTGCCTTAGGATTGCATATTTATGTGCCAAATTGGACTTGAGCTTATGAGATCTGGCAGATAAAATCTTCAGTGAATGTTGCACTGAGGTGTAAGTAAGCAAGTTCATGCGTTTTCTTTAGCATAAAACAACCAAGGGTGGCACGGTGGGCTCACTGCAAGAAGGTCCTGGGTTCAAGTCCCGGGCTCGGGTGTTTGCATGTGTGTGAAGTTTGCATGTTGTCCTCAAACGTGCGTGGTTTCCTAAAGTTACGCCGGTTTCCTCCCTCAGTCCAAAGACATGAACATTAGGCTAATTGGCTGTTCTAAATTGCCCCTAGGTGTGAAAGCGAGTGTAAATTGGCCTTGTAATAGTCTGGTAAGCTGTTCAGGGCGTTCCCCGCCTTTACCCAGCATCGACTGAGTGTTCGCTGAGTGAGACCCTAAAAGGATTAAGTGGTTCCTGAATCTGAATGGCAACGAAGAGAGGGTTTTCAGGCTCAGCTTGAAAGCCAGGGTGAGATGACGTAGATGGTAAGTGGCCTGACTGCAGCACTGCTCCTGGGTAATAGAAAACATCTGGAAATGACCAACAACAGGATTCCTGTCGTTCTCAGTTAAATTCAACATGTATTTCTATGACTATTATAGCTAGCACCAAAATAAATAATAGAAAGTTCCTCTCTTATGTGACACATCTGACATCTGACATGAGCTGAACTATTACTGCCTATAAGACCAGGTGTACAGATCTCTCTTTTAACTCATGGCTTCCAGGATCTGTCAGTGGCTCCGGTCTTAACATCCTCAACTATGTATATATCCTATTAGCTTCACTGTAGTTACTGAATAATTCACAGTAGTTAAAGAATAACTTTAGTGCAAAAGACTGAATAATAAGTAGTGGCATTTAGTGGCTAACAAAAGCAACCAGGAGAAAAATCCAGTTCAGTTACCAACTAATGAATGGCATGTCCAATGTCTCAATATCAGTCCAATAGTCATGTCAAAATTCCCTGTGTTTAACGATGACACACACAAACATTCACACTCACACCTAGAGGCAGTTTGACCGTTAGCGTAATGTGCATGTCTTTGGACTGCGGGAGGAAACCGGTGTACCTAGAGGAAACCCACACAAGCATGCAAACACCACACAGAAACGCCCACGTCCAGGACTCGAACCCGGGACCTTCTTGCTGTGCTTCCTAATTGCACGATACTTGTTGAAGCAACTGTTACTTTAACGTTACTCCTGCCCCACTTTTCCGCGGTACAATGGCGCCCCCTGTGTGAGAATTTAGTTCTCGTTTTTTCCTCCCCCCACGAAGAAGACTAATAACAACAGCATGTTTTTATGGGTACGGACTCATTGTACACTATGCACGCATGCATGTATTAACTTTGGGTTTAATTTCCCTTTAAGTGAATAAAGAGGGACGTTTGCTATTTTTATGGTCACCCTTTAAACCAGTGAAATTTAACCAGAGCTAAAAAAGAATTGTAATAATGGAGGTTGGGTATGTTACTAGTTTATGTAGTGTCACTAGTACCAGTTGTTAAAAAATAAATAAATAAAAATAAATGGCCTTGATGCATAACTGCTTGTATCTTTTGGTCTAAAATTTTGAGACTGTGTATGGATGTGTGTGAAGGTATTTGTCTGATATGAGAGCATATTTCGAGAAAGACAATGTGCAGTGGAGAGCTATTAGGCAGTAAACAGCTCCTGTTAACAAGAGATGGCTCGCATGGCTGCTTTATAGCACTAATGGTATCTCTCAGTCTGGACATAACCCCGCCTTCGGGGTTCAATCAGGCTGCATGCCTGTAAAACTCTGCCATTACCATTATCACAGCCTGGACCCTGTCTCTTCTCTCTTAATCCATCTCCCACCCTGTCCTTTGTTCACTTCAAAACATGCACACACACTCAAAGAAATCCTCACCACACAAGCAGAAGGAGACGCACTACGACACAAACGCACTCTCAGAACAGAAAGGTGAGGGACACATCTATGGCTTCACACCGGAGTGCGGAAGCAGGGCTGACATTTGAGTGAAAGTCACTTTATTCCTCAACACACCTTTATGCATCCCAATGCCTCAGACACCAGCTCGCACACCTGCTGATATGAGGGGATATATATTTAAAGCTCATGTTCTCTTGCAATTACAAATGTTTGAATTTGTCTCGGTGAGGACGTTGCTGTGTGGAGTTTGCATATTCTCCTATCTGCGTTTCATCGAGGTACTCTGGTTTTTTCCGACAGTCCAAAGACATGCACATTAGGCTAATTGCCTGTACCCAAGTTGTGTGTGTACTTTGGCCCTGTGATGGACTGGTAAGCTGTTCAGGGGGTACCCCATCTTTGATCATTGTCGGCCAAGTTCCCCTGAATGAATGAATGAATGAATGAACATTAAAATTTAAGCTTGTTATTCAAGATTATCATTGAAAATATTGTTAAAGCAGGGCAACAAGATGGCATAGCGGTCAGCAAGTCTGCCTCACAGCACGAAGGCCCTGAGTTTGAGTCCCGGGCTCGGCGAGGCCATTTTAGTGAGGAGTCTGCATGTTTTCCCGGTGCTTGTGTGGGTTTCCTCTGGGTATTCAAGTCCTTTCCACAGTCCCAATACATGCACATTAGGTTTACTGGCTGTTCCAAACTGCCCCTAGGTGTGACTGTGTGTTAATGGTTGACCTATGGATGGACTGGCGAGCTGTTCAGGGTGTACCTTGCCTTTGCCCAGAGTCGGGTGGGATAGGCTCCAGCCTCCTCGAGACCCAAGCAATGTTCGGCGAACAAATGAATGGATGGATGAATGAATGGATGAATGAGTATTCCAAAACCCACTACGTGAGCAGTACAAGGCCACAACAGTAAGACAGGGTTCCCTCAAAAATCTCAACGTCCACACCAATACCCCATAAAAACAGTCCAACGGGAAAAAAAACTAACTCTATTTCTATTTCATTAGTCATTCTATGGGCGTGTGTCTCTTGTGCCTTGTGTGTGTGATGGAGAACAAGTGTTTATTGTCAGGCCGACTATTTCCTGCCTTTATTGTTGAGGCACAGTCAAGTACGTCACCAAGCCTAGAGTTACAGCCTAGATTGGGAGAGCTATCGTTAAAATAACTAAACTAATTGCTACTTGTGCTCTATTAAATGTTTGCTGAAGCATTGGCTTCGGCATAAAACAAGGACAAAAAAGACATTTTCTTTGCATGCTGTTGATTCCCTTTTTGGGAATTAATATTATAATCCACTTTGCTGACTTGATGCACACTCCAGTAAAGAAAACATGCTCATAGCTTGAAGGATGTACTAACCGAACACCCGCTATGCACACTTTAATTCACTCTCACTCCCTCACTCATTTGCAGAACGACTGGAAATGACAACGGAGGCTGGAGCCGATCTCTGGGTGAAGGTGGGGTGAACAGACTACAACAGGGCCAACACACATGCAACCATTCACACCTAGGGGCAATTTGGAGCAGCCAATTATCGTAATGTACATGTCTTTGGGAAGTGGGGAAGAAACTGAATTACCCAGAGGAAAACCACACAAGCACGGTGTGGAAAGCCTTTGCCAGGCCCAGGACTCGAACCCATGCAAACGTGGGGGGGGGACGCAAACGCCACAGAGAAACACCCGAGCTGAGCCCGGTTCTCGGACCCAGGACCTACATGCATTGAGACCCACTTGTGCACCACTAAACTACCAAGTGTCGTCCACTTTAATTCCTGTTCATTCATAATTTGATGCATGAAATGATTTAACGTAGGGTGGTGTAGTTGTTAGCACGGCCGCCTCACAGCAAAAAGGTCCTGGGTTCGATTCCCAAGCCTCGGGTGTTCTCCCACAATCCAAAGAACAGTCGTGTATGTGTTTCTCCGCGAGCGTCTGGCGAGAATATTTCCTCAATGGTTATGAATCAACAGTCAAACTCTTTTTGTTTTTAATATCACATTCAGTAAAGTATCTCAAACCCAAAACTTACATTTCATTGTGACGCACTGTGGTCAACCTCAGTCTCAGGAAACGAGTGGCATTTCTCAACTTGAACAGATTTCACCGAGTAGAAACCAATAAAAGGAAGCGCTCATGACCGTCACCTCGACAATTTCTTGCTTGACATGAAGCACTCAAGCGTGTCAACTTCAGTCCCGGATTCCACAGCACTCACAGTAATGGAGTCTCTTTTGCTGTAGATTTCAGCAGGAGAGACTGGGCACACCCTGCGGAGGGCTATGCATCAAGATTAATGCTGCAGTAGAAACATTATCTCAGCCTGGGATCAAGACAAATTTCCTCCCAAAGTGTTTAACAATCGTCAAATCCAATAATAACCTGAGTGACTCTGAGCAGAGACGATGAATCACATGACCGGATTACATTTTCCCTGCATGACTTCATAATTATCTCTATTAAGCACTAATGGCACCAGTGTTTAAACAGGCTAGGACGGCTAAATAGAGCTAAAATTAGCGATCAAGGCGTAATATCCCAGCCTTGACTAATACCTCGCTTCTGAACGCAAGGTCAAAAAAAAAAAAAAACATTTCGAAGGCATTGACGTGCGAAGTGGAGACCGGACTCTAGGCCATCGTCTAACAAGGTTTGCATCTGTTCAGGTTTACACCATCAGGGCACGTTTAATCTTTCCTAAGTAATCAAGCAAATGGCTGCGGATACACCGTGACGTTCGTGGCTGTGTTTCTTACCTTCGGAATTCCAGGTGCATCCAGCCAGTCTGAGTAAATAGACTCAAGAGTGAGGCCTTGACTGAAAATGGAAAGCAGAAGAAAAAAAAGATTTCATTCCTTTGATGTGATCCAGTGCAAAAAAAATTCCAATAACAATGCCATATTTAATCATTCTACAGGAGGCATACACGTGCTATTCCTGAAAATGGATACACAGCAGACATCTTTTTGATATAGGAATCTTGTTAGCTTGCAGAATAACACTTGCACAAATAATCAACTAATGGATTGAGCCAGGCAGGTATTAGAGCTAATCTCGTCTACAACACAACAATCGACATACATCTAAACTGAAAGGAAAAGATGGAGATCTTCTCTTCCTCAACTAAAAGCCAGGACATGAAGAAAACACACACACACACACACACACACACACACACACACACACTACAGAAGACCTACAACGAGCATGGATATTACTTTGCTTCGGTATATTCGAATGAACTCATCTTGGCTCTCCGGATCAGAGCTTGTACGCACGTCTCCCCTCACTCATGCAGAAAGAATCTTTAACCAGATTCTGAACACTCATACTGAGCTGTTATTACTGCAGAAGCGAACCAACGCCGATCCTAACCTTAAACCCTCGGCTCTTAAAAAAAAAAATAAATAAATGTTTTTAAAAATTTAAAATTCTGACTCGCTCACTCATTTGCTGAGCCGTTTAATCCTATCAGGGTCGCGCGAAGGCTGGAGCATATCTCAGACGACACTGGGTGAAGGCGGGGTACACCCTGAACAGCTCGTCAGACCATTGCAGAGCAACACAAACACTCACACCTCGGGGCAATTTGGAACAGCCAGTTAGCCTAATGTGCATGTCTTTGGACTGTTAGAGGAAACCGCGAGCACTCTGAGGAAACCCACACAAGCACCGGATGAACATGCAAAGTCCACACAGAAACACCCTCGTCGAGCCCAGGACTCAAACTCAATTATTCAGCTCAAAATCCATGATTAGAACACAGACCTGACATAAATGGTAAAACTCAACACAAAAATCGACAGAAGGATTCTATTAGAGGGAGCGCCCAAGGCTAGAGCGAATGCAGGGGGCAAAGGGGAACGTGGAGGTAAATAGAGACAGAGAAAAAAAAAAAAAGGTGAAATCTGTTGCATGCTGTCATTTTTGGTTGGATAACAAAATCTGCCTTTGTTGTGAACTGGTCAGCGGAGGACTGAACTGGCCAGTTGAGCATGTGGAGGAGGAAGGTTCT
The DNA here is from genome assembly GCA_039654305.1 of Porochilus rendahli. Classification (NCBI taxonomy): domain Eukaryota; kingdom Metazoa; phylum Chordata; class Actinopteri; order Siluriformes; family Plotosidae; genus Porochilus; species Porochilus rendahli. The sequence goes on along the minus strand of JBCNYG010000015.1, from coordinate 15,577,043 downwards.
TGGACTGCACCACCCGAACTGATAGCTGAAAACAGAATGCAACAGCTGCTTGGACTCTGATTTGATGTTCCCTGGACGCCACACCAGCTCCAAAACACACAGCTATGGCAGGCTGCATGAAAATCACTTGATAATCAGAATGTCCAGTGTTGACGAGTAGATGGAAAACAAATGGAGACATCATTAGGAAAACAGCAGCTGAAGGAAAAATACACCATGAAAGATTACAATATTATTCTTTGTGATTAGGCCAGCCCTAATAATGTGTCTGGTTCTGATTTCCCAGGTGGGGTGAAAAAACCTGTTTAAAAAAGAGCCAGGTGCTGATAAATTGCCGTGTTAAAAAAAAAAAAAAAAAAAAAAAGGTGTCCAGGTGATAAAAATTCTAGGCTGCGAGAGGACGTTTCTGTTTCCTACTGGACCCCCAGGTGTGAATGCATTCGGCAGACACCCTCATCCAGAGCGACTGACATTTTTATACATTTGAGTGTTAAGGGCCCAACAGTGGCACCTTGGTGGCACTGGGACTTGAACCCCTGACCTGTGGATCAGTAAGCCAGAGTCGTAACCTTCTGAGCCACCCCTGCCTTATGCTGGATGGATGTGAGTGTGAATAGTTGTGTGCATGTTGCCCGGCGATGGTCTGGAGAGCTGTAGAGAGTGTACCCCACCTTCAACCACTGTCGGATGAGATAGGCCTCAGCCTCCCTCCGACCCTAGTAGGATTAAAAGGTTCGGTAGTGATGGAGGTTGCAGATGAAAATTTTACCCCGTGAGTCTCACGTGCTGTCAGATTACTCACTACAGTGGCGTAGTGGTTAGCATATCAGCCTCACAGGCGGCACGTCGGCGTTTCTGTCTGGAGTTTTGCATGATTTCCTGGTGCTTGCGTGCGTTTCCTTTGGGTACTCTGGTTTCCATCCACAGAGTAAAAAGGCATGCACACTAGGCTAATTAGCTGCTCCGAGTTGCCCTTAGGTGGGAATGTAAGTGTGTGTGTTGGCCCTGCAATAGTCTGATGAGCTGTTCAGGGTGTACCCCGCCTTCACTCAGTGTCCCTGCAACCCAAGTAGGATGAAGCAGTTTCGAGTGACATGTGACAGCTGTGTTAATAAAAACTTTACATTCTGGTAGAGGTGAGACACAACGCCATTCAGCAGCGAGAATGAGAGCACAGCTCATGCTTACCATTTCAAAGCTGGAAACGTATCCAGAAACATCTGAAGGAAGTCCTACATGAAACAATAGCAGAGCATCAGCAGCATATAGAACGCACGGGACGCTTCATCTAAAACCCACCCTCGCTGCTTTCTCCGCCCTCCTCTTCACCCGCCTCACCATCCTGCTAATGTGGCTCTCACAAAGTAGCCGAAAGAAATTCAGTCTCCAATCAAATCCAATAAGCCAGTGTGAGCCAAGTGCATTCTGGAAAGCCTTTACTACGCATTGCAGCATGGGAGGAGCAATGCATTTAATATGTCTTCAAACCGTAAGAAATGCAGGCATACATTCTTTTAAAGATGGAGTTCATTCTGTATGTTGACATCAAAGTTTCAGTACCTGAGACAGAACAAGCTGGCCGTGAAATCTTCTCACGAAAAGTCTGAAGAAGCTCACAAACTTTTCCTCGCCTACTTTACCAGCCAGAAACATCAGGAGAAAGTAACCCTTTCAGACACAATCAGCAGAAAAATATTCTTTGCTTAAGTGAGATTATGTCTTTACTACTTCTATACACACACACACACACACACACACACACACACACACACACACACACACACACACACCCCACACACACACACATCTACTTGCCTTTACACACCCCACCCCCAGTATGCATCTCTTCTC
>JBCNYG010000015.1:15541814-15556854 GCA_039654305.1 Porochilus rendahli | reverse complement strand
CCCCCCCCCCCCCCCCCCCCCCCCCCCCCCCCCCCCCCCCCCCCCCCCCCCCCCCCCCCCCCCCCCCCCCAACAACTAACACAGAACACAAGGTAGTGAAGGGTACCTCCGCCACGTAGCAGAGATAACATAGCAAAGAGGCTCTATATAACCACCGGTTCTCATTACCACTCTTCATCCTAAAATATGTTTGTCAGTACGACGAGGTGACCAAGACAGACTTTACAAGACAGCTGTGGTTTAACCTTTCAAGGTTACTCAAGGTCGAGGTCTCATCTGAAAGTCCATGTAGTGCTGTTCTGTGTACTGGAGTGATGTGCAGTAATCACACTGAATGTATTGAATCCTTGTACTGAGACGATATCACGGCTCGTTGTTTAGCCAGTGAAACTGAAACTTTTCTAAAACTAGCCAGAAATCCACGCATATCGCTGGATGGAGCACCTACGTAGAAAATCATAGAACGAAGGCTTTGTCTTGGCATCATATTTCGAAGGCGCAAGGTAGACCTCATGTTGGCGATGCTGCTGACATGCGACGTCGTACTAGATGTAAATACCATCAGGCTGTTAAATATGTCAACGATGCCTCTAAGGCCTTATGATTTAACTTTACTTTGCACTTGATCTGGTTTAAAAGTGATGGTTAATATTCAATATTAATATTAATGTGTTAATATTTAAACCTATTGGGTGTAATGTTAATAATGCTGGTGTTTCTTTATTCAATGAACTTGTATTGCCAATTCATTTAAGCCATCACTTAAAGACCTTATGTAAGGATAGCATTGTTAAAGCTGCCGGTGCTGATTTCTGGCAAAGTTATAATATTTTTCTTGCTTACTACGATCATCTCACTCATATTTGAAAAACAAGCTGTTTACACAATATTGTTGCTCCTTTTATTGTCCTCCATGATGGAATCTTTATAGTAACGGTCTTGATGTATTATATTTGTGGAGTGTTCCTTATAATACTCATTGTGATATGATTACAGCTTTGGCTGACGGAGTTCCTTTGTTATATTATTTAAAGAGTCGATTCTCAAGATGTATTGAAAAGTGTCATCTAAGTAACAATTTATTTGTAAAACATACTTGTGAATGTGCTATTAGGAATCCATACACAACATGAACCTTCGTTTGGACCTTGGGCCAGCGTTCTATCGATTTTCTATCTATCGAGTCACGCCATTAGCGTTTAGGTATTAGATTTAAGGTTAAGATTAGAGAGTTATGCTTTAAGTCTTAGGGCTTGGGTTAGGGCCAAGATCAACTGTATTCCCCGCTATCGGTTAACGCTGTGGCAGCATTTTTCAACAAGATGGCACAAATTGTCAGAGCATGGGATTTTCCCAGGTGTAAAAAAGCCCTCTGAGGAGTAGGAGTCCACTTTCTTTGTGCGATTATATTACAGGAAAAAAAGCAACAGGTCCTAAAGCCCCGGTCACATAGGTCGCACAACAGGTCCACGAGAGAAAACTGGTCAGTTATGGGTGTGTCATATGAAGCTCACCTGTTGTGCGACGGAAAATGTTGACGTAGACCTTTGTTATGGAGTTTCACATTTTTTCCGACTTGCTGGAAATTCTCTACCTCAGGTCGATTTCCTAGCTCAATTGTGAGATGCCCCTTGACTTCCCACAGCTGTGTGACAATAGATATACGAAGTTCATACACTTTTTTTGATCATGTGATGTGGTCAGAATCATATAATTTTCATACAATATTCCTATGATTGCTCTATGTTAAACTCACGGGACCACCTTACGTACACCCATACTTGTGAAAGAACTACCGCAATAAGGTTTAATTTAACTTTTTGTATATTTAATTGATCAGTAGGCGCACAGTGGCTTACAGGTTAGCATGTCCGCCTCACAGCAAGTCAGTTCCTGGGCTTGAGCATATCTGTGTGGAATTTGCATGGTCTCCCTGTGCTTGGGTGGGCTTCATCTGGGTACTCCGGTTTCCTCCCCAAGTCCAAAGACATGCACATTAGGCTAACTGGCTATTCCAAATTGCCCTTAAGTGTAGTGTGTGTGAGAATGGTTGCGTGTGTGTTTACCTTGGGCTGGCGCACTGTTCAGGGTGTAATTCACCAGTGGTGCCCTTCACCAGTGTCAGCTGAGATCGGCACCAGTCTCCCATAGTAGGATTAAGCTGTTCAGCAAATGAGTGAGTGAATGAGCGGAATCATTTTATCTATGCTGCAATTTGATTGCGACTCTGCACTTACATGAGTTTCCAATAGTAACTAGATAGAATAGAATAGTTTCAAACAGTAGGTAGTTCTTGGTACTGGAGTTTGGCAGCGGGAGTGAAAAAGTGGGTGACGAGTCAGGCAGAACTGTTAAGTCTCACCTGAGTCTAATCACCAGAAATCTACTAATGGGTGTGTTTTATGTGATTGCAGAAGCCGGTGAGCCAAGTGAGCACCGAGGTCAAGAACCAGTGTACACGTTTACGTTGCCGCTCTTTTCTCTGTGTAAGACTACAAAGCTATAAAGCCTCCGAAAAGCACGAGTTGGTAGCGGAACTGAATAAACGGTAATTAAATTATTTTGCCCATCTACACCTCTTCAGTCTTCCAAACAACTGAAAAGTCACGATTAGATATTGCATTTTTAGCTCCTGCCCATCGGGAGCTATAGCAATAAGTTCCTTCTGACCGTCACACTATAGTTTCTGGACATTCACTTGCCGCATGCTGAAGCTGGGGCTAAGCATGCTGGCACTACTATGAGTGCTAGGATGAGGTTTTGTGGGAGTGACCTTGGCCTACTTTTCAAGGTCACAGAGGCAAAACTGCATATTAGTTTTCTGGACATTACCTTTCCGGGCGCTGAAACTGGGGTTTTCAAACTTGCTATGCTTCTTCCATATTGGCATATTATGAAATGATCCTGTCAGCGGGAGTGTCGGGACCCTTGGGGTCTATTTTATATATTCTGTAATTAAAGCCTTTTCAAAAACTTGTCTGAACTTGCCTATATAATTCCTGGCTTCCTGTAGCTGCTCGCATTAGATTTAAAGCACTAATGCTTGCCCACAAAGCCAAAAATGGACCTGCACCGTCCTACCTCAAAGCACTCATCGCACCCTGCACAGCACCTCCTTCTCGCAGATCCTCTAGCACTGCTAAACTGGCCTCTCCTCCTACCAAGGGACAAGGAAAAAATGCATCTAAACTCTTCTCTGTTCTGATTCCAAGGTGGTGCAATGAACTTCCTCTGGATGTCCGGACAGCTGAGTCACTGGGTATCTTCAAACAATGGCTGAAAACCTGCATTTTTCGACAGTACTTAGATTAGCACTATGTTTTACACACATACACTGATAGGGACTTTAAAGCGCTTCCGTAAGTCGCTCTGGATAAGACCGTTTGCTAAATTCTGTGAATGTAAATACAATAACAGCGTGTCTGTGTTGTACCCACCAACACTGACTATGAGACCATCACATTACTAAAATAGTAACTTCAGGTAATACTACAACACACCACTGTGAATGTTCTTCAATTGAATGGATTGCAATGTATTTCCGGCGAACACTCTCACTCATTTGCCGAACCGCTTAATCCCAGGGATTTCCAAGAAACATAAGACCCCATTTACACTTGGACTTAACACTCACCAATTGCAAGCCAATCACTCAAGACACATGTTAATACTAGCCTTGCAAAGAGGTATTTGGCCAGGATCAAGCTAAAGGATAGCAAAGTAACTGAGCTAACTGTATACAGAGCGTGGAAGACTGTGGCAAAGAGGGAGTATCTGTGAATCAGCTGTAGACGGAATGGAGTCAGATAGAACCAGCAGGCGATGTGTGAGGAGTCTCACCTGTGTACAATTACTGAAGGGTGTTATTATTATTAAACCAGAGAGGGAGAGAGCAGAGTTTGTGATCCAGTACAGAGTTGTACGACCAAGTCTGCATGTGTTTAACTTGATGTGTGTCCATCAAGGTGAGCTTGCTGGTGAAAGAAGTCCAGAGTTTAAACAAAGTGAGAATAAACACAAGTGAGCAGTGCGCAAATCCTCGTCTGAACGCTCACAGTGACCAAAGAAATGACTACACAAAACTATTTGCTTCTTAACATTGTAACAAGTGGCACCGAACTGGTTAGTAAGTCCGTCTCACAACAAGAAGGTCCTGGATTCGATTCCCAGTGTCGGCCGCTTCTGTGTGGAGTTTGCATGTTCTCTCAGGTTTCCTTCCACAGTCCAAAAACATGCACAGTAGGCTAACTAACTGTTCCAAATCGCCTCTAGGTGTGAGTGCGAACAGTTGTCCGTGTGTTGGCCCCACAATGGCCTGTCCAGGGTGTACCACGCCTTCGCCCAGAGTTGGCCGAGAGGCACCAGCCTCCACGGTTTAAGTGGCTTAGAAAATGAATGAATGAACGAGTAATAAGTCTGAAATGAATCCCCTGAAGGTACCCCATATTCTTTAGCAAAAGCCTACCCTCAGCTGACGTCCCATATGCAGGTGTGCATCACGGTGTCAGGTGAAGACAGGGTCTCTTTGACTACTTGACCTGACTGCACATTAGCCGTGTAAGTTCAGTATGCAGGTTTTTTTTTTTTTTTACAGGGGCAGATGTTCTTTAAAAGGGGGTTGGGGGGACATTTACCATGTGAGACCTCTCTCAAACCATTGCACTGCACTTTTCATGAACTGTCTCACATACTGCAAGGTTAACCATGGCGCAACGGTAAGACCATCACTCAGGAATGCGCTTACGGCTTTATCAAACAGAGTAATCTGGTTGAACTCTTGTTTCAATAAAAAAGTGAGGAAATGCCTTCCTCTGTCGGCTTCCAGAAATAAAGAATGTTTAGCAACGCAGTTAGACCTACACAGTTCCACTTAAGCGTTTCTGTGTGGAGTTTGCATGTTGCATGGGTTTCCTCTGGATACTCTGGTTTCCTCCCATAGTCCAAAGGCATGCCCAGTAGGCGAGTTGGCTGTTCCCAATTGCTCCTAGGTGTGAGTGTGAGTGGTTGAGTGTGTGTTGACCCTGCGATAGTCTGGTGAGCTGTTCAGGGTGTACCCCGCCCTCGGATATAGGCCCCAGTCAATCTGTGACCCCAATAGGATTAAGCGGTGAGTGAGTGAGTTCCACTTAACAAGAATGATGTAGACCTTTTACACATGCATCTCATGTAATTAACATAAAAAATGGTTTCATATCATTATCATATTGGAACCAAAGTCAAGGTACTGTGTCACATAGAGCGCCGATAATCTGCTACCATGTGCACTGCCTTAAATCGGCCCCGCGGCCAAAATAAACTTATCCTGAATCCAGTAGTACATGAAGAACAACTTCTACTCCAAAATTGGTGCTTCTGACAGAGATCCAGTCTGGAGAATTGATGGGCATCTCCTTAGGCTGCACACGGTATGAGCACTGCAAAGCCAGGATTCCTGAGCAAGACTAATGATTTGCTAGTGAAATGCTGCCAATTCAAAGTCTACAATGCAATTAACCTCACCACTGTCTGGCCGCACAGTCAATTCTCTGTTTGGAAATAATCTGCACGCTCTTCCTGGTGACAGATTGTGCGTCTCGATTTTTTCCTCAGGCTTTGATCCTGAAACCGCAAGAAAAATGGTCAGTCAGAATCCCTAGCAATAATATCCGCTATCTGTCTGCAGCATGTATTTAAGGAATCTGTGTGCTGAGCTGCAGTTATGGGTCTCAGCGGAGGTCTGGGGAGGAAGGGCAGTTCTTTTGGCCTGGTGAAATCAGATTAAGTGGAACGACAGGCCGTCTTAGTGTGTCATGGAATGAAGGAGTGTAAACACAACGTGAATATGAACCCAAGCTTTGAAAGTCCTCATCCATTCTGCAGCTGGGGTAGCGGCTCCTGCTTTAGAGAAGACGTGCGATGGCTTCATATGCCTGCATGGCTCCAGTATGCGACAGTATGGAGCTCGAGCGATCGGCTAGCATTTCCACTCCTTAGCCAATGTAAACCCTCTGCGCCATTCGGCTTGATTGAGACTCCGGTTGAGATGCATGGTACGTTGACCTTTCCTTTTTTTTAACGCAAAAGGGGGACTCTGGGCTTATTTCCAATTTATAAGACAGATCTAATGGGCTGTAGATGGTGTCTCAAGCTTTGGCATTCCTATAAGTGGAGAAGTGGTTATATAAATGCCTCAGCTCTCAAGCCAGACTATTCAAGTCAAGACAGTAACCTATGGGGCAGATAGGGAGAGTAAGCAGGGCCCCTGATAACTAAGCAGGAATGTACTTATAATAACAGAGCACATTCTACACTGAACCATGCTATCTGCATGAACAGGAGGCATTGGAACCTAATGCTGGATTCAGAAATGAGTCTGGACAAGAAGTGAAAGTGGAAAAGAGAACGGAAGGTAAAACAAAAAAGCTGAATATCTCGCCTTGGAAATAAACCTCTTTTATTCCAGGTGCAGGCGTGCTCTGCATTCTTTCATTTGCTGGGGTTTCTGTGTACACATGGTGGCTGGAACGTAAAGGAGGTGGAGGGGTGGGGTGGGGTGGGGGGGGGGTGTAAAATTCCCTCTTTCAGAGGAAAAATGCCTCATCCCTGACAATTTGATTAACAGCTGTCTTTCGTGCCAAAGTCCCTTTGCCCTAAGAGTCTCGGTTTCTGTCGCACACTTCTTAGGTTACGCAGCAATCATAGAGGACTGGAGGAGAGAAAGAAAGGAGCTTTAGAGAAAGTGAGAGGCCGAGAAAGAGAGAGAGAAAGAAAGAAAGAATAAGAACACTATTTAAATGGTGTTATCTCAGCCTCCCTTTAGGCCTGGCTGGACCAGTACATTCCAAATGCTTCACGTCCATCGCCCACATTATCCTCGGTGCCCCTGGGACTCGTCTTGCCTTCCCCCATATGGTCATTTTAGGAGTGCTTGATCAGCTCAAGTGAACAAACATACAGGCCCAAATCCTAAGGCACAACACATCCTAGATATAATGCCAGGTTTCTTCAAAGACCTGCAGACAGATAGCTAACAAGGTATTAGATAGAATTATAAGCTTTAAAGGTTCCGTGAGGATAATCAGCAGGAAAAAAAGGGGCCTACAAAAGGTATAATCCAAGATAGCAGACACAAAAAGTTCAAAAATATTACAGAGATGGGCCGCAATAAACAGAAAAAGCAACCGATAGGGTCTTAGTAAAGGGTTGGGCCACAACAGCCACGACTCCACTTTTCAAGCCAAGCCAAGTTTTTTCGAGTCAACGCCAGTACCGCTTTTTTGGGGGCTGGATCGCACCTCCTCGGGGCTACTTCAAAAAGCCCAAGGTATTTGGCCTGATCATCATCATCATTAGGACAGAGGAGGCCAACCAGTTTTTAAGGAGATGTCAAGCCGGGGTCCCAGTCTATTCATCTGGAGAACACAGGTTTGATTCCAGGTTGATGCCGCAGTCATCCGTGACCGGGAGTCCATGGGAGCTCTTACAGCAGAGCGAGATGGTATACACCAACCTCACACACTTACGTTAAGCTCCCTGTCATTTACAGCAATCACCAGCCAGAAAGGCAGGATTGAGAATATTTCTGCTGACAAGCAAATTTTTTTTCTGTCTAAACAGTGAAAATTATGCAGCTGAATAGCTGACAAAAGCTACAGTCTTTTAGCCGAGCGTTGCTTTAGCTGCCATATTAAAGCTAGTTCACATAATGAAAGACAAAAAAAGCAAAAAAGAAGACAAAAAAAAAGTCTGATTTAATTAAAAAAATAAGAAATCAGGGCAGTGGTGGGGCGGTGGTAGGGTGCTGGATCCCAATGTCGGGGGTTCAAGCCCCACTATCAGCGGGTTGTCACTGCTGTCCCCCCATTGCAGCGAAATTGGGCTCTTAAAGGCCAGCCATGTCTCTCACTGTCTGTGGTGAGAGTAGCATGTTTCTGTGATGGCTTGAAGAGCTGTCCAGGGTGTACTATTCCCTCGCCCAGAGTCACCTAAAATGGGCGACAGCCTCCCCACCAACCTAATTAGTATTAAGTGGTTCAAAAAATTAACGATGAATTAGTAAATCAACCTAAATTTTTACAGTTTAATAAATACACCTTCCTGTTTGTGGTTATGAGTATTTGTATATGTGAATAGTGGTACTATTCTACTGCGTTGTGCATCACTACATGTCTCTAAAAAAAAAAATAATAAAACCCTGGAAGAATAAGCACCATTATTACAAAAGAATTCCTCCATTCATGTTTTGATAGCGGCTGTAGAGTATTCTTTCTAACTCATTGGTCCAAAATCTCACAAAAGTGTTCGACTGAGTATACATCAGGTGAGAGTGAAGTCACATGAAGTGTACACTATTTAGTGAGCCTGTGTACCTTGTAGATGGGACAGGACCACCTTTAAGGACCACACCCATCAAGATCCAGGTGAATTCGTGCCTCTGTGTTCCCAGGGCAGACAGGAGTGAAGCTAGTGAAATATATCATCAGTGTGCCATTTAAATAGCAATTTCTTTTTTACGAGAATCAATTTTCGACTTAAAACCTACCCCATGGCTACAATAATAGCTACAATTCATGGAAGGCATGCTAGCCATTACAGTCAGCTAACATTTTAACACTGACATGCTGATGCACAACCCCAAGCCTATATAACAGAGTAGCATTCGGGTCAAATGGCTAAAAATTCATTTATGGTGAATCTGTAACCTGTCCCACACTGGGTATAGATGAGACACCGGTCCATAACAGAGCACCGTACACACACTCATTCAGATCTTGGGATAATTTCTTGAGGCAAATTCTAATCAAAATGCAAGGATGAACCCAGATGAGAGGAAAATAAATGGATGTAGACACCACAAATGGATGCAGTCAATTATGACTTATGCAAAAAGCTTTCAAAACCTCAGAAACACACTTATTACGGCTTACAGGAGCTTCTTCAAGAGGCAATACACATGCATATTTCCATCTGAGACTGCTCTGAGTGGTTATGAATTAAAGATCTCTTTTAACGCTCCTCACTTTTAGTTACAGGTTACAATACACGGGTGTTCACCTCACTAAGAACTTCACATACATTCTGCCTCTGGGTTCACCGTCATCCTTTCAGTCTTTCTACAGCCAGGTATAGCTACACCCTGCTAATAGAAGACGATCTGGTTTTCATTTTTAGAAGACAAGTAACAGTGCAAAGACCTCCTGGTCCTTTTTTATGACGGAACAGCGCAGGTGGAGAACAAACCATTCGGCTGGTGGCAGGTTTATGCGAGTCTGATCCTAAAGAACGGTTTTACGACTTGTTAATTCTCTGAATACTTCACCTCCTCTGACGCACACAGAAAAAGCTTAAAAATGGTCTAAAAACACCCATGTTGAACACTGTCAAGTTCAGAAAAAAACTCACACCCTGTATAGTTGTTGTATAATGACTGTATAAGGTCAACAACTACTGCTGAACGTAATTGCTCGCTAATGCACAATGATATGCTACTTACATGGGTTAACGTTTGATAGAAGTGTTTGAGAAGGCTATGAAGGAAAACAGCCTGATATGACACCGGTCGGATGGTTTTGGTCGGGCTGCTAATGAAAAATAATGAAAGTTGCGATTTTCGGATTTGCCAACTTCTCTGACAAATGTTGGGGAAAAGCAGGGGTCAACTCCGTCATGACATTTAGCAAACGTTTGGCAAACGTTTTCCCTCCGAGTGTGCTAGACTGCCCCCAAATGCACATGCGCAGCAGTTCGTGAGGCGGGTGGGCAGCGTTGCATGTCACGGAGGGGGGTATGCGCATGCTTACACCCCTACCTGGTTGGTGGTAGTCGTGTGATAGGGAAGGCAATATCAGAAGGTGTGATGGGTAGGAATTGGATATGACTAAATTTAGGGGAGGCTGTTGGGACAACACACACCGTATACACAGTGAAGCAAAGTGGTGGGGCTGTTTTTCTTCAGCTGGACCTGGGCCTTTAGCGAAGGTGGAGGGTGGAGGCAACACTTCCATATAACAGTCAGTTATGACAGAAACCCTTCAGGTGTCTGATAAAACACTGAGAATGAATAGGAATTTCAACCAATTTCACCCACCACACTCACACACACACACACACACACACCTAGGGGCAATTTGAAACAGCCAATTAGCCTGCAGTGCATGTATTTGGACTATTGGAGAAAACCCGAGTACCCGGAGAAATCCAACACAAGCATGAAGAGAACATGCAAACTCCACACAAAGACGCCGAAGCCCGGGACTTGGACCTAGGACTTCCTTGCTATGAGGAGGGCATGCTAACCTCTCTGCCACCCCGCTGCTACAAACAGGTTATTTATTTTTTTCATCCCCACTCAGTTCTAGTTGGATCGTTCAGGTTATAGGTTACATTAAATATTATTATTTCTCTTAACCATATTTTAGTAGATCAGAAATACCTGGAACATTATCAGGGGTGTGGAGGCTTTTTAGATCCTTTGTAGAAGGTGTTTGATCTTTATAAATGTACTCGAGTAAAAATTGTTCCATTAAAATGTACTATTATTTTTTTAAAGTGGCATATAAATAATCATATCTGACAGTTAGATATCTTGAAGCAACTCCTAAAATCTTCTCCCAAATCGTTCCCTTACATGGAAGTGCTTCATTATCCCCAAAGCACAGTAACAAAAAAATTAAGAGACCCGTTTTATTTATTTATTTTTACTTTTACTTAAAACAATTACACATTCAAATTCACCTCACTCCTCTGACAGTGTGCGAAAACAGGAAAACTGTTCTTTTTCCAGAACTGAGGAATCCCTTTCTGAAAGCAGCCGATGCCCATATTTGCACATCTGACTAAAAAATATCCCAACTATGTCCTGCTACAGCATAAAAAAATGTAACAGACACAATTTAAGTAGATGGAAAGACCAGGAAAAAGGACAAGCCCTTCCTGTGTGTTTTAATCAGCGCCTGCGTCATGATGTGTTGGAGATCAGGAGATCGACATTCCTCCGAGTGTCTTATGACATCATTCAGGCTGCTGTCTGAAATGCTCTACGTGACTTTTCCACAATACACACCAGGGTGATCGACACATGCATCACAAACATCTGTCCTGTGATTTTCTGTGATCAACACACGGATAATTCTGCCACAGGATGGGGTTTTGTGATAAACTAGTGGAACAGAGAGGTTATGTGGGTACAGGGGGAGAGCAAAGCACACGCAATCTCCCCTCGCTTTTTAATCTTGAGTTTCCTGCCTACCCCTGCTTCTTATCTCACTACAGAACGATGCCCCCCTGGTTTGCTGTGTCCCGAACCGTGACTATAAATGAACTAGCATGATATAAAAACAGCATCTGGCTTGGCCCCAAGGACTCCAGCCCACATACTTCCCAGTTTTTAGATTAAATAGCTCCTTTCTCTGAAGTAGTTCCAAGAGCTAATGGCTTTTGTTGCTGGAAATAATCCACACATCCTCTCCCACATCCTGGGGGAATGGCATCTCAAAGCAGCCCTTTTCCCGCCCCCAGCCCAAATTTGTTGACCACTCTACTTCCTCAGATTTGGTTTGACCTGGCTCTTCAAAATAAGTCCTGTATCACTGCACCTTTCCTAGACGAGCTGACCCAACTACTGATAGGTCTCGCCCGGGGCAAAAGGAAGGAAGAATAACAATCTCTCTCTCCAAAAACATTACAGCTGTCATCCAAAGTCTGTTAGTACATCCAGCTAATAATAAACTGGAAGATCACGAATACAAGATACAGTAGATACAGTAGATTACCACCAGACGTGATTTCGAAGGGCTGCATAGATTCACGTCTTGGGTCAACGCAAACAAAGCAAGCCCAATTTGGAAAAGAAAACCGGTGGCAGAATGACCACCCTGTAGATTATATGCCTACTACAAATTAGAATGTGACATTTTCTCCCTAGTTAATGACTGGAACCTGCCGAAGGCAGTGTGTAATGACTTCATTTCCTGTGGAACATGTAATCCTGGCCAGAGAGATGGTGGGAAGCACAAGAACACACCTACGGCCACCCAAGTGTATGTTTAGACAACGTGCAGCTAAACAGCTTTTCTTCTTGCATCTTGCTTATTTTTCAGGATATGAGTCATTCCAAATTATAAGGCATTCTGCTCTGCTAAATTACAGCCTTTATTTAGCTTTTGTATAGCTTATTAAAATATTCAAAGCTTGAGAGAGCATGGTCCATAATACACTGTAAACAGAAATACATTATCACAATACCTGCTTATTTTGCACAATTTCCTGCTGCACAGCGATCTCTATAGAGCAACCTCAGAGAAACGAGTTTTCAACTACACTACCATTCCAAAAAAAAGGGTCACCTAGAAAATTTCACATTTTCCATAAAAACACAAACTAAACATAGTTGCAAAATAAATATATATATCAAATCAAAATGAATAAAAAAAAAAACAAAACACAGACAAGGTTACAAATAATATATTTTCTAGTAATAAAGTAATCATTTTGTCCTTCAACCATCCTTCAATTGCAGCTATAACAGCCTTGCAGACTGCTATTCCAGACGTCAATTTGTCAAGAAAAAACAAGGACATTTCAGCCCATGATTCCTGAAGCACCTCCCACAAGTTGGACTGACTTGATAGGCACTTCTTCTGTACAATACGGTCGAGCTGCTCCCACAAAAGCTCGATCTGTTTCACTGCAAATTATTTTTTTTTTTTGATTCTAACCAAGATTGAAAAAAGAAACTCAGATTTGGAAGTGTTAGATAACTTATCTTGTTTTAAGAGTGAATTTCTTATTTTAAAAGTGTTCACTATAATCTTATTTCTAGATTTAAACATTCTTAATTCATGAAATCTTGTCAAGTGAAATTATCTTGCTGCATGTACAGATCATTTCACTTTTTTTGAGAATAATGATCTGTCCACGCAGCAAGATAATTTCACTTGACAGGATTTCTAAGGGCCCTTGAGCAAGGCCCTTAACCATCAATTGCCCAGTCGTATATAAAAAATTGCCCAGTCGCTTTGGATGAGAGCATCTGCCAAATGCCGTTAAATGTAAATCTGATGACTGCACAGGCCACTTTATTATTGACAAAATACCACCTGCCTGCTTGAAAATAGTTCTTGCAGAGTGTGGATTGTTCTGGGTCATTGTTCCGTTGTAGGAGGAAAGTGGCTACAATAAAGCACCGTCCACAGGGTATAGCATGGCGTTGCAAAAACGTGTTCATGTTCAAGATCCCTTTTACCCTGTACAACTCTCAGAAGTTTACCACTACTGATGCCCCCCCAGACCATCACATTTCCCCCACCTCCAGCATATTTTCCTTTATTCCTTTTCTTTAAAAAGCATGCAAATTTCTAAGTCACCCCAAACTTTTAAACAATAGTGAATGTAATCAAGTTCTTGAAAAAAATTGTAAACACAAGACTTTTTAGACCTCCTTAAATGCAGAGAGTGGTACACAAAAGTACTGAGAATATATTAAACATATAAATATTTGCCATCTTCAGTGAACTGAAAAAGATTAATTTGATCATTAAAAAAAAAGAACCAGCCAGTTATTCGGTCACAATCTTTTTTTTATAAAGACTAATCATAAGGGATTATTGTGTTTATAGTGTACTAAAAATAGTGCCTGGTACAACAAGTTACACAGTTCTTCACTGCCTGCCAAAGGAACTGAGACACAATGCTAGCTGCATTAACGTTCCTTTCAGATCGGCGTCCCAGTTTACAGCGGAAAATACCAGAAACACAATGCAGAGCAAACATGGAAAGTATGCACAGAAGACAACACTTTGATTGCATTACCACTGACTGAATGATGTTGGTGATGCTTACCTTTAAAGTGTTGGTTGATTTCACAGGAAACCCGTGGATATTGCTTTACACGTGAAGTAAAATATATAACGAAGGCACAAAATGCATTTCTAGACACCAAGTAGACTTACCTGGCCATGCCCAGACTGGAGAATCCTGGAGGAACGATGAGCACATCTAGGCGTGAGAATGGGTGAACGCCTAATACAGCGTGAGCAGCAGCCAAGCAGAAGGGCAAAAGAGGCAGGAGTGTGGATTCAGCCTTGTGCAGGTGACAAGATGGGGCGAAAACCCGGTGGGGTATGAGGACCTGAGCAATAGAAGCTTGGTTCATGAAGCGGCAAGGATAATCTACATGGGCGCAAAACAGCTTCTCATCTTCCTCCAGGTGATGTGAGCTTTGGTTCTCATGCAAACTTTCGGAATCATCAAAGTTTCTGCTGTAAAACACAAGCGTCAAAGGTCTCAGCACAACACAAACAACTCCCCATCGCATGCTAAAGTGAGAGAAATAACCCACCAGTCGGATTTTGCACGAGGATCCTCACTTTTCCCTTCTTCGTGTCTGTGAGAAAGTGATTTGGCTTCCTGCCACTTACCAACCGCTATAGTAAAGGTCGAGGCAGGCATTGGCATAGTGACATAATAATCCCATTGTAACAAACCTGAGAAATAGAGACGAAATAGCTGTTATCCAGGAAGCATGAGTTTGAGTAGCCATTCAAGCTGAAAACACAAATTAGTCTTTTTATTGGACCTGTCTCATCGGGTACAGGAACAGCCTGATTCTCACCACTCATCAGAACCATATATTCACACGGGGCTTTCACATGGGCTTGCCATGTTGACATCGCAACGGGTGGTTCTTGGCAGGGGAAGAGAGCCCTGTTATTGATTGGAGAGCCCATGGTGTAAACACAGCACCTAGACATGTGAGAAAGGAATACACCAATATTAAATCGTAAAAAAAAAAAAAGGAGTCAGCAGTTCTGCAGAACGATTTCCGATGTTTGAAATACACACGTCCCTTCACTGCTCCTTCGCGAGCCCCGCTCCTAAATTTATGGGCCTGTATTGCCGAGGCAATGACACTGACAACACTGACGACACTTCCATCTCCACTCCAGCAAATCAGCAACAGGGAGCATTTGAGCTGTGCTGGAGAACAAACACTCCTTGTTGCTGATTGGCTGGAATAGTGTTGTGTAGCTTGCTCTGAGCCACTTTGTTTGTGTCCCCTCTA